>JAGMVL010000254.1:0-102426 GCA_019202695.1 Populus x sibirica
TCCAAGGAAAACGGCGTCCAGGAAACTCTGTGAAAATTTTAGAGTGATCCAACGGTCGGATCAAAAGTTATGGTCGTTTCGAGCCGGTACTGCGGGTCGGAGCGACGAGACCTCCGGCACATCGAGGGCGATTCCACTTCTACTCCAAGGAAAACGGCGTCCGGAAACTCCTGTGAAAATTTTAGAGTGATCCAACGGTCGGATCAAAAGTTATGGTCGTTTCGACCGGTACTGCAGTGCGGAGCGACGAGACCTCCGGCACATCGAGGAGGCGATTCCACTTCTACTCCAAGGAAAACGGCGTCGGGAAACTCTGTGAAAATTTTAGAGTGATCCAACGGTCGGATCAAAAGTTATGGTCGTTTCGAGCCGGTACTCGGGTGCGGAGCGACGAGACCTCCGGCACATCGAGGAGCGATTCCACTTCTACTCCAAGGAAAACGGCGTCGGAAACTTCTGTGAAAATTTTAGAGTGATCCAACGGTCGGATCAAAAGTTATGGTCGTTTCGAGCCGGGTACTGCGGTGCGGGCGACGAGACCTCCGGCACATCGAGGAGCGATTCCACTTCTACTCCAAGGAAAACGGCGTCCAGGAAACTCTGTGAAAATTTTAGAGTGATCCAACGGTCGGATCAAAAGTTATGGTCGTTTCGAGCAGGTACTGCAGTGCGGAGCGACGAGACCTCCGGCACATCGAGGAGCGATTCCACTTCTACTCCAAGGAAAACGGCGTCCGGAAACTCTGTGAAAATTTTAGAGTGATCCAACGGTCGGATCAAAAGTTATGGTCGTTTCGAACCAAAACCTGTGAAAATTTTAGAGTGATCCAACGGTCGGATCAAAAGTTATGGTCGTTTCGAACCGGTACTCTGGTCTGGAGCGACGAGACCTCCGGCACATCGAGGAGCGATTCCCCATCTACTCCAAGGAAAACGGCGTCCGGAAACTCTGTGAAAATTTTAGAGTGATCCGACGGTCGGATCAAAAGTTATGGTCGTTTCGAGCCGGTACTTTCAGTATGGAGCGACGAGACCTCACGGCACATCGAGGGCGATTCCACTTCTACTCCCAAGGAAAACGAGCGTCCAGGAAACTCCTGTGAAAATTTTAGAGTGATCCAACGGTCGGATCAAAAGTTATGGTCGTTTCGACCGGTACTCCGGGTGTGGAGGCGACGAGACCTCGCGGCACATCGAGGGCGATTCCACTTCTACTCCAAGGGAAAACGGCGTCGGAAACTCCTGTGAAAATTTTAGAGTGATCCAACGGTCGGATCAAAAGTTATGGTCGTTTCGAGCCGGTACTTTCAGTGCGGAGCGACGAGACCTCCGGCACATCGAGGAGCGATTCCACTTCTACTCCAAGGAAAACGGCGTCAGGAAACTCTTTGTGAAAATTTTAGAGTGATCCCAACGGTCGGATCAAAAGTTATGGTCGTTTCGAACCGGTTCTCTGAGTGCAGGGCGGCGAGACCTCGGCACATCGGGAGCGATTCCACTTCTACTCCAAGGAAAACGGCGTCCAGGAAACTCTGTGAAAATTTTAGAGTGATCCAACGGTCGGATCAAAAGTTATGGTCGTTTCGAGCCGGTACTGCGAGTGCGGGCGACGAGACCTCCCGGCACATCGAGGAGCGATTCCACTTCTACTCCAAGGAAAACGGCGTCAGGAAACTCTGTGAAAATTTTAGAGTGATCCAACGGTCGGATCAAAAGTTATGGTCGTTTCGAGCCGGTTCTACGGTGCGGAGCGACGAGACCTCCGGCACATCGAGGAGCGATTCCACATCTACTCCAAGGAAAACTTGGCGTCGAGGAAACTCTGAAAAAATTTTAGGGGGAACCAACGGTGGGAAAAAAATATGGTCGTTTCGAGCCGGTACTCAGTGCGATGGAGCGGCGAGACCTCCGGCACATCGAGGAGCGATTCCACTTCTACTCCAAGGAAAACGGCGTCGGAAACTCTGTGAAAATTTTAGAGTGATCCAACGGTCGGATCAAAAGTTATGGTCGTTTCGACCGGTACTCGGGTCTGGAGCGACGAGACCTCCGGCACATCGGGAGGCGATTCCACTTCTACTCCAAGGAAAACGGCGTCGGAAACTCTGTGAAAATTTTAGAGTGATCCAACGGTCGGATCAAAAGTTATGGTCGTTTCGAACCGGTACTCGAGTATGGAGGCGCGACGAGACCTCCGGCACATCGAGGAGGCGATTCCACTTCTACTCCAAGGAAAACGGCGTCGGGAAACTCTGTGAAAATTTTAGAGTGATCCAACGGTCGGATCAAAAGTTATGGTCGTTTCGGAGCCGGTACTGCGAGTGCAGGAGGCGACGAGACCTCCGGCACATCGAGGAGCGATTCCACATCTACTCCAAGGAAAACGGCGTCGGAAACTCCTGTGAAAATTTTAGAGTGATCCAACGGTCGGATCAAAAGTTATGGTCGTTTCGAGCCGGTACTCTGAGTGCAGGCGGCGAGACCTCCGGCACATCGGGGCGATTCCACTTCTACTCCAAGGAAAACGGCGTCGGAAAGCTCTGTGAAAATTTTAGAGTGATCCAACGGTCGGATCAAAAGTTATGGTCGTTTCGAGCCGGTACTCTGAGTGCGGAGCGCGAGACCTCCGGCACATCGAGGAGCGATTCCACTTCTACTCCAAGGAAAACGGCGTCGGAAACTCCTGTGAAAATTTTAGAGTGATCCAACGGTCGGATCATCAAAAGTTATGGTCGTTTCGCGGTACTCTGAGTGCAGGCGGCGACGAGACCTCCGGCACATCGAGGAGCGATTCCACTTCTACTCCAAGGAAAACGGCGTCGGAAACTCTGTGAAAATTTTAGAGTGATCCAACGGTCGGATCAAAAGTTATGGTCGTTTCGAACCGGTACTCGTGTGCAGGCGACGAGACCTCCGGCACATCGGGAGCGATTCCACTTCTACTCCAAGGAAAACGGCGTCGGAAACTCACTGTGAAAATTTTAGAGTGATCCAACGGTCGGATCAAAAGTTATGGTCGTTTCGAACCGGTACTCACAGTCGGAGCGACGAGACCTCGGGCACATCGAGGAGCGATTCCACATCTACTCCAAGGAAAACGGCGTCCAGGAAACTCCTGTGAAAATTTTAGAGTGATCCAACGGTCGGATCAAAAGTTATGGTCGTTTCGAACCGGTACTCGGTAAGGAGCGAGCGAGACCTCCGGCACATCGAGGGCGATTCCACTTCTACTCCAAGGAAAACGGCGTCCGGAAACTCCTGTGAAAATTTTAGAGTGATCCAGCGGTCGGATCAAAAGTTATGGTCGTTTCGAACCGGTACTGCGAGGTGCCGGAGCGACGAGACCTCCGGCACATCGGGAGCGATTCCACATCTACTCCAAGGAAAACGGCGTCGGAAACTCTGTGAAAATTTTAGAGTGATCCAACGGTCGGATCAAAAGTTATGGTCGTTTCGAACCGGTACTCAGTATGGAGCGACGAGACCTCCGGCACATCGAGGAGCGATTCCACTTCTACTCCAAGGAAAACGGCGTCGGGAAACTCCTGTGAAAATTTTAGAGTGATCCAACGGTCGGATCCAAAGTTATGGTCGTTTCAACCCGGTACTCGGGTCTGGAGCGACGAGACCTCCGGCACATCGGGGCGATTCCACTTCTACTCCAAGGAAAACGGCGTCCGGAAACTCTTGTGAAAATTTTAGAGTGATCCAACGGTCCGATCAAAAGTTATGGTCGTTTCGAACCGGTACTCAGTATGGAGGCGGCGAGACCTCCGGCACATCGAGGGCGATTCCACTTCTACTCCAAGGAAAACGGCGTCGGAAACTCTGTGAAAATTTTAGAGTGATCCAACGGTCGGATCAAAAGTTATGGTCGTTTCGACCGGTACTGCAGTGCAGGCGACGAGACCTCCGGCACATCGAGGAGGCGATTCCACTTCTACTCCAAGGAAAGCGGCGTCCGGAAACTCTGTGAAAATTTTAGAGTGATCCAACGGTCGGATCCAAAAGTTATGGTCGTTTCGAACCGGTACTGCTAGTCGGGAGGCGACGAGACCTCCGGCACATCGAGGAGCGATTCCACATCTACTCCAAGGAAAACGGCGTCGGAAAGCTCTGTGAAAATTTTAGAGTGATCCAACGGTCGGATCAAAAGTTATGGTCGTTTCGAGCCGGTACTACGGTGCGGAGCGACGAGACCTCCGGCACATCGAGGGCGATTCCACTTCTACTCCAAGGAAAACGGCGTCCAGGAAACTCTGTGAAAATTTTAGAGTGATCCAACGGTCGGATCAAAAGTTATGGTCGTTTCGAACCGGTACTACGGTGCGGGAGCGACGAGACCTCCGGCACATCGGGAGCGATTCCACATCTACTCCAAGGAAAACGGCGTCGGGAAACTCTGTGAAAATTTTAGAGTGATCCAACGGTCGGATCAAAAGTTATGGTCGTTTCGAGCCGGTACTCGGTGGAGCGACGAGACCTCCGGCACATCGAGGAGCGATTCCACTTCTACTCCAAGGAAAACGGCGTCCGGAAACTCTGTGAAAATTTTAGAGTGATCCAACGGTCGGATCAAAAGTTATGGTCGTTTCGAGCCGGTACTCGATGCGGAGCGACGAGACCTCCGGCACATCGGGAGCGATTCCACTTCTACTCCAAGGAAAACGGCGTCCAGGAAACTCTGTGAAAATTTTTAGAGTGATCCAACGGTCGGATCAAAAGTTATGGTCGTTTCGAGCCGGTACTCGAGTGTGGAGCGACGAGACCTCCGGCACATCGAGGAGCGATTCCACTTCTACTCCAAGGAAAACGGCGTCCGGAAACTCTGTGAAAATTTTAGAGTGATCCAACGGTCGGATCAAAAGTTATGGTCGTTTCGAACCGGTACTGCGGTTCCACTTCTACTCAAGGACGGCGCGGGAGATGCACGGTCGGATCAAAGTTACGAGACCTCCGGCACATCGAGAAGCGATTCCACTTCTACTCCAAGGAAAACGGCGTCGGAAACTCCTGTGAAAATTTTAGAGTGATCCAACGGTCGGATCAAAAGTTATGGTCGTTTCGAGCCGGTACTCGGTGCGGAGCGACGAGACCTCCGGCACATCGGGAGCGATTCCACTTCTACTCCAAGGAAAACGGCGTCGGAAAGCTCTGTGAAAATTTTAGAGTGATCCAACGGTCGGATCAAAAGTTATGGTCGTTTCGACCGGGTACTGTTGAGTCGGGAGCGACGAGACCTCCGGCACATCGAGGAGGCGATTCCACTTCTACTCCAAGGAAAACGGCGTCGGAAACCTCTGTGAAAATTTTAGAGTGATCCAACGGTCGGATCAAAAGTTATGGTCGTTTCGAGCCGGTACTCAGTGCAGGAGCGACGAGACCTCCGGCACATCGAGGAGCGATTCCACTTCTACTCCAAGGAAAACGGCGTCGGAAACTCCTGTGAAAATTTTAGAGTGATCCAACGGTCGGATCAAAAGTTATGGTCGTTTCGAACCGGTACTGCAGTATGGAGCGACGAGACCTCCGGCACATCGAGGAGGCGATTCCACTTCTACTCCAAGGAAAACGGCGTCCGGAAACTCCTGTGAAAATTTTAGAGTGATCCAACGGTCGGATCAAAAGTTATGGTCGTTTCGACCGGTACTGCGAGTGAGGCGACGAGACCTCCGGCACATCGGGAGCGATTCCACTTCTACTCCAAGGAAAACGGCGTCGGAAACTCTGTGAAAATTTTAGAGTGATCCAACGGTCGGATCAAAAGTTATGGTCGTTTCGAGCCGGTACTGCGAGTATGGAGGCGACGAGACCTCCGGCACATCGGGAGCGATTCCACTTCTACTCCAAGGAAAACGGCGTCGGAAACTCCTGTGAAAATTTTAGAGTGATCCAACGGTCGGATCAAAAGTTATGGTCGTTTCGAGCCGGTACTCGGGTGCGGGAGCGCGAGACCTCCGGCACATCGAGGAGCGATTCCACTATCTACTCCAAGGAAAACGGCGTCGGAAACGCTGTGAAAATTTTAGAGTGATCCAACGGTCGGATCAAAAGTTATGGTCGTTTCGAACCGGTACTCGGGTGCGGAGCGACGAGACCTCCGGCACATCGAGGAGCGATTCCACTTCTACTCCAAGGAAAACGGCGTCGGAAACTCCTGTGAAAATTTTAGAGTGATCCAACGGTCGGATCAAAAGTTATGGTCGTTTCGAGCCGGTACTCCCAGGCACGGAGCGACGAGACCTCCGGCACATCGAGGAGCGATTCCACTTCTACTCCAAGGAAAACGGCGTCCGAAAGCTGTCTGTGAAAATTTTAGAGTGATCCAACGGTCGGATCAAAAGTTATGGTCGTTTCGAACCGGTACTCGAGTGCGGAGCGACGAGACCTCCGGCACATCGAGGAGCGATTCCACTTCTACTCCAAGGAAAACGGCGTCGGAAACTCTGTGAAAATTTTAGAGTGATCCAACGGTCGGATCAAAAGTTATGGTCGTTTCGAAGCCGGTACTCACGGTGGAGCGACGAGACCTCCGGCACATCGAGGAGCGATTCCACTTCTACTCCAAGGAAAACGGCGTCAGGAAACTCTGTGAAAATTTTAGAGTGATCCAACGGTCGGATCAAAAGTTATGGTCGTTTCGAACCGGTACTCGAGTGCGGAAGCGACGAGACCTCCGGCACATCGAGGAGGCGATTCCACTTCTACTCCAAGGAAAACGGCGTCGGAAAGCTACTGTGAAAATTTTAGAGTGATCCAACGGTCGGATCAAAAGTTATGGTCGTTTCGAGCAGGGTACTGAGTGCGGAGCGACGAGACCTCCGGCACATCGAGGGCGATTCCACTTCTACTCCAAGGAAAACGGCGTCAGGAAACTCTGTGAAAATTTTAGAGTGATCCAACGGTCGGATCAAAAGTTATGGTCGTTTCGAGCCGGTACTCGGTGCAGGCGACGAGACCTCCGGCACATCGGGGCGATTCCACTTCTACTCCAAGGAAAACGGCGTCAGGAAACTCTGTGAAAATTTTAGAGTGATCCAACGGTCGGATCAAAAGTTATGGTCGTTTCGAGCCGGTACTACGGTGCCGGAGCGACGAGACCTCCGGCACATCGAGGAGCGATTCCACTTCTACTCCAAGGAAAACGGCGTCAGGAAACGCTGTGAAAATTTTAGAGTGATCCAACGGTCGGATCAAAAGTTATGGTCGTTTCCGAGACCCGGTACTGTGAGAGTGCAGGGTCGGAGGCGAGCGACGAGACCTCCGGCACATCGAGGAGCGATTCCACTTCTACTCCAAGGAAAACGGCGTCAGGAAGCTCTTGTGAAAATTTTAGAGTGATCCAACGGTCGGATCAAAAGTTATGGTCGTTTCGAGCCGGTACTCAGTGTGGGCGACGAGACCTCCGGCACATCGAGGAGCGATTCCACTTCTACTCCAAGGAAAACGGCGTCGGAAACTGGCTGTGAAAATTTTAGAGTGATCCAACGGTCGGATCAAAAGTTATGGTCGTTTCGAGCCGGTACTACGGTATGGGCGACGAGACCTCCGGCACATCGGGAGCGATTCCACTTCTACTCCAAGGAAAACGGCGTCGGAAACTCTGTGAAAATTTTAGAGTGATCCAACGGTCGGATCAAAAGTTATGGTCGTTTCGAGCCGGTACTCGGGTGGAGGCGACGAGACCTCCGGCACATCGAGGAGCGATTCCACTTCTACTCCAAGGAAAACGGCGTCGGAAACTGCATGTGAAAATTTTAGAGTGATCCAACGGTCGGATCAAAAGTTATGGTCGTTTCGAGCCGGTACTCGCAGTGGAGCGACGAGACCTCCGGCACATCGGGAGCGATTCCACTTCTACTCCAAGGAAAACGGCGTCGGAAACTCCTGTGAAAATTTTAGAGTGATCCAACGGTCGGATCAAAAGTTATGGTCGTTTCGAGCCGGTACTACGATGCGGAGGCGACGAGACCTCCGGCACATCGAGGAGCGATTCCACTTCTACTCCAAGGAAAACGGCGTCGGAAACTCTGTGAAAATTTTAGAGTGATCCAACGGTCGGATCAAAAGTTATGGTCGTTTCGAACCGGTACTCGGTATGGAGCGACGAGACCTCCGGCACATCGGGAGCGATTCCACTTCTACTCCAAGGAAAACGGCGTCGGAAACTCTGTGAAAATTTTAGAGTGATCCAACGGTCGGATCAAAAGTTATGGTCGTTTCGAGCCGGTACTGGTGCCTGGAGCGACGAGACCTCACGGCACATCGAGGAGCGATTCCACTTCTACTCCAAGGAAAACGGCGTCGGAAACTCTGTGAAAATTTTAGAGTGATCCAACGGTCGGATCAAAAGTTATGGTCGTTTCGAGCCGGTACTACGGAGCGACGAGACCTCCGGCACATCGAGGAGCGATTCCACTTCTACTCCAAGGAAAACGGCGTCGGAAACTCTGTGAAAATTTTAGAGTGATCCAACGGTCGGATCAAAAGTTATGGTCGTTTCGAACCGGTACTCGGATGCAGGCGACGAGACCTCCGGCACATCGAGGAGCGATTCCACATCTACTCCAAGGAAAACGGCGTCCAGGAAACTCTGTGAAAATTTTAGAGTGATCCAACGGTCGGATCAAAAGTTATGGTCGTTTCGACCGGTACTCGGTATGGAGCGACGAGACCTCCGGCACATCGGGAGCGATTCCACTTCTACTCCAAGGAAAACGGCGTCGAGGAAACTCTGTGAAAATTTTAGAGTGATCCAACGGTCGGATCAAAAGTTATGGTCGTTTCGAGCCGGTACTCAGTGCAGGAGCGACGAGACCTCCGGCACATCGAGGAGCGATTCCACTTCTACTCCAAGGAAAACGGCGTCCAGGAAACTCTGTGAAAATTTTAGAGTGATCCAACGGTCGGATCAAAAGTTATGGTCGTTTCGAACCGGTACTACGGTATGGAGCGACGAGACCTCCTGCACATCGAGGAGCGATTCCACATGTACCCCAAGGAAAACGGCGTCGGAAACTCTTGTGAAAATTTTAGAGTGATCCAACGGTCGGATCAAAAGTTATGGTCGTTTCGAGCCGGTACTCGGGTGACGGAGCGACGAGACCTCCGGCACATCGAGGAGCGATTCCACTTCTACTCCAAGGAAAACGGCGTCCAGGAAACGCTGTGAAAATTTTAGAGTGATCCAACGGTCGGATCAAAAGTTATGGTCGTTTCGAGCCGGTACTCGAGTGGAGGCGACGAGACCTCCGGCACATCGAGGAGGCGATTCCACTTCTACTCCAAGGAAAACGGCGTCGGAAACTCTGTGAAAATTTTAGAGTGATCCAACGGTCGGATCAAAAGTTATGGTCGTTTCGAGCCGGTACTCTGAGTGCGGAGCGACGAGACCTCCGGCACATCGAGGAGCGATTCCACTTCTACTCCAAGGAAAACGGCGTCGGAAACTCTGTGAAAATTTTAGAGTGATCCAACGGTCGGATCAAAAGTTATGGTCGTTTCGAACCGGTACTCGAGTGCGGAGCGACGAGACCTCCGGCACATCGAGGAGGCGATTCCACATCTACTCCAAGGAAAACGGCGTCAGGAAACTCTGTGAAAATTTTAGAGTGATCCAACGGTCGGATCAAAAGTTATGGTCGTTTCGACCGGTACTGCGGTGGAGGCGACGAGACCTCCGGCACATCGAGGAGCGATTCCACTTCTACTCCAAGGAAAACGGCGTCGGAAACTCTGTGAAAATTTTAGAGTGATCCAACGGTCGGATCAAAAGTTATGGTCGTTTCGGAACCGGTACTCGGTACTGGAGGCGACGAGACCTCCGGCACATCGAGGAGGCGATTCCACTTCTACTCCAAGGAAAACGGCGTCCAGGAAACTCTGTGAAAATTTTAGAGTGATCCAACGGTCGGATCAAAAGTTATGGTCGTTTCGAGCCGGTACTCGGAGTGCGGGCGACGAGACCTCCGGCACATCGAGGAGCGATTCCACTTCTACGGAAAGGGAAAATAGAGTGATCAAGGTCGGATAAAAGTTATGGTCGGCGTCGAGAAACGACTCGGAAACTGCTGTGAAAATTTTAGAGTGATCCAACGGTCGGATCAAAAGTTATGGTCGTTTCGAGCCGGTACTCGGAGTGCGGAGCGACGAGACCTCCGGCACATCGAGGAGCGATTCCACTTCTACTCCAAGGAAAACGGCGTCGGAAACTCTGTGAAAATTTTAGAGTGATCCAACGGTCGGATCAAAAGTTATGGTCGTTTCGAGCCGGTACTCTGGTGCGGAGCGACGAGACCTCCGGCACATCGAGGAGCGATTCCACTTCTACTCCAAGGAAAACGGCGTCAGGAAACTCTGTGAAAATTTTAGAGTGATCCAACGGTCGGATCAAAAGTTATGGTCGTTTCGAAGCCGGTACTCGAGTGCTGGAGCGACGAGACCTCCGGCACATCGGGAGCGATTCCACTTCTACTCCAAGGAAAACGGCGTCGGAAACTCTGTGAAAATTTTAGAGTGATCCAACGGTCGGATCAAAAGTTATGGTCGTTTCGAGCCGGTACTCGAGTGCGGAGCGACGAGACCTCCGGCACATCGAGGAAGCGATTCCACTTCTACTCCAAGGAAAACGGCGTCGGAAACTCTGTGAAAATTTTAGAGTGATCCAACGGTCGGATCAAAAGTTATGGTCGTTTCGACCGGTACTCGGTAGTCGGAGCGACGAGACCTCCGGCACATCGAGGAGCGATTCCACTTCTACTCCAAGGAAAACGGCGTCGGAAACTCTGTGAAAATTTTAGAGTGATCCAACGGTCGGATCAAAAGTTATGGTCGTTTCGAACCGGTACTCGAGTGCGGAGCGACGAGACCTCCGGCACATCGAGGAGCGATTCCACTTCTACTCCAAGGAAAACGGCGTCGGAAAGCTCTGTGAAAATTTTAGAGTGATCCAACGGTCGGATCAAAAGTTATGGTCGTTTCGACCGGTACTCGGTATGGAGCGACGAGACCTCCGGCACATCGAGGAGCGATTCCACATCTACTCCAAGGAAAACGGCGTCAGGAAACTCTGTGAAAATTTTAGAGTGATCCAACGGTCGGATCAAAAGTTATGGTCGTTTCGAGCCGGTACTCTGAGTATGGGGCGACGAGACCTCACGGCACATCGAGGAGCGATTCCACATCTACTCCAAGGAAAACGGCGTCGGAAACTCTGTGAAAATTTTAGAGTGATCCAACGGTCGGATCAAAAGTTATGGTCGTTTCGAACCGGTACTACGGTGCGGAGCGACGAGACCTCCGGCACATCGGGAGCGATTCCACTTCTACTCCAAGGAAAACGGCGTCGGAAACTCTGTGAAAATTTTAGAGTGATCCAACGGTCGGATCAAAAGTTATGGTCGTTTCGAGCCGGTACTCTGAGTACGGAGCGACGAGACCTCCGGCACATCGGGAGCGATTCCACTTCTACTCCAAGGAAAACGGCGTCAGGAAACTCTGTGAAAATTTTAGAGTGATCCAACGGTCGGATCAAAAGTTATGGTCGTTTCGAGCCGGTACTCGAGTGCGGGGCGACGAGACCTCCGGCACATCGAGGAGCGATTCCACTTCTACTCCAAGGAAAACGGCGTCCGGAAACGCTGTGAAAATTTTAGAGTGATCCAACGGTCGGATCAAAAGTTATGGTCGTTTCGAGCCGGTACTCGGTATGGAGGCGACGAGACCTCCGGCACATCGGGAGCGATTCCACTTCTACTCCAAGGAAAACGGCGTCAGGAAACTCTGTGAAAATTTTAGAGTGATCCAACGGTCGGATCAAAAGTTATGGTCGTTTCGAACCGGTACTCGGTATGGAGCGACGAGACCTCCGGCACATCGAGGAGCGATTCCACTTCTACTCCAAGGAAAACGGCGTCGGAAACTCTTTGTGAAAATTTTAGAGTGATCCAACGGTCGGATCAAAAGTTATGGTCGTTTCGAGCCGGTACTCGAGTGCGGGCGACGAGACCTCCGGCACATCGGGAGCGATTCCACTTCTACTCCAAGGAAAACGGCGTCGGAAACTCTGTGAAAATTTTAGAGTGATCCAACGGTCGGATCAAAAGTTATGGTCGTTTCGAGCCGGTACTCAGTATGGAGCGACGAGACCTCCGGCACATCGAGGGCGATTCCACTTCTACTCCAAGGAAAACGGCGTCAGGAAACTCTGTGAAAATTTTAGAGTGATCCAACGGTCGGATCAAAAGTTATGGTCGTTTCGAGACCGGTACTCAGTGCCGGGAGCGACGAGACCTCCGGCACATCGAGGAGCGATTCCACTTCTACTCCAAGGAAAACGGCGTCGGAAACTCTGTGAAAATTTTAGAGTGATCCAACGGTCGGATCAAAAGTTATGGTCGTTTCGAGCCGGTACTCGGGTTGGAGCGACGAGACCTCCGGCACATCGAGGAGCGATTCCACATCTACTCCAAGGAAAACGGCGTCGGAAACTCTGTGAAAATTTTAGAGTGATCCAACGGTCGGATCAAAAGTTATGGTCGTTTCGACCGGTACCTCGAGTATGGAGCGACGAGACCTCCGGCACATCGGGAGCGATTCCACTTCTACTCCAAGGAAAACGGCGTCGGAAACTCGCTGTGAAAATTTTAGAGTGATCCAACGGTCGGATCAAAAGTTATGGTCGTTTCGAGCCGGTACTCGGAGTGGAGGCGACGAGACCTCCGGCACATCGAGGAGCGATTCCACTTCTACTCCAAGGAAAACGGCGTCGGAAACTCTGTGAAAATTTTAGAGTGATCCAACGGTCGGATCAAAAGTTATGGTCGTTTCGAGCCGGTACTCTGAGTGCGGAGCGACGAGACCTCCGGCACATCGAGGAGCGATTCCACTTCTACTCCAAGGAAAACGGCGTCGGAAACTCATGTGAAAATTTTAGAGTGATCCAACGGTCGGATCAAAAGTTATGGTCGTTTCGAGCCGGTACTGCGAGTGCGGAGCGACGAGACCTCCGGCACATCGGGAGCGATTCCACTTCTACTCCAAGGAAAACGGCGTCGGAAGCTCCTGTGAAAATTTTAGAGTGATCCAACGGTCGGATCAAAAGTTATGGTCGTTTCGAGCCGGTACTCGAGTGCGGAGCGGCGAGACCTCCGGCACATCGAGGAGCGATTCCACTTCTACTCCAAGGAAAACGGCGTCGGAAACTCTGTGAAAATTTTAGAGTGATCCAACGGTCGGATCAAAAGTTATGGTCGTTTCGAGCCGGTACTCGAGTGGAGCGACGAGACCTCCGGCACATCGAGGGCGATTCCACTTCTACTCCAAGGAAAACGGCGTCAGGAAACTCTGTGAAAATTTTAGAGTGATCCAACGGTCGGATCAAAAGTTATGGTCGTTTCGACCGGTACTCGAGTGCGGAGCGACGAGACCTCCGGCACATCGAGGAGCGATTCCACTTCTACTCCAAGGAAAACGGCGTCGGAAACTCTGTGAAAATTTTAGAGTGATCCAACGGTCGGATCAAAAGTTATGGTCGTTTCGAGCCGGTACTCGGTATGGAGCGACGAGACCTCCGGCACATCGGGAGCGATTCCACTTCTACTCCAAGGAAAACGGCGTCCAGGAAACTCTGTGAAAATTTTAGAGTGATCCAACGGTCGGATCAAAAGTTATGGTCGTTTCGAACCGGTACTGCAGTGTGGAGCGACGAGACCTCCGGCACATCGGGAGCGATTCCACTTCTACTCCAAGGAAAACGGCGTCCGGAAACTCTGTGAAAATTTTAGAGTGATCCAACGGTCGGATCAAAAGTTATGGTCGTTTCGAGCCGGTACTCGAGTGGGCGACGAGACCTCCGGCACATCGAGGGGCGATTCCACTTCTACTCCAAGGAAAACGGCGTCGGAAACTCTGTGAAAATTTTAGAGTGATCCAACGGTCGGATCAAAAGTTATGGTCGTTTCGAGCCGGTACTCGGTATGGAGCGACGAGACCTCCGGCACATCGAGGAGCGATTCCACATCTACTCCAAGGAAAACGGCGTCGGAAACTCTGTGAAAATTTTAGAGTGATCCAACGGTCGGATCAAAAGTTATGGTCGTTTCGAGCCGGTACTCGGTATGGAGCGACGAGACCTCCGGCACATCGAGGAGGCGATTCCACATCTACTCCAAGGAAAACGGCGTCGGAAACTCTGTGAAAATTTTAGAGTGATCCAACGGTCGGATCAAAAGTTATGGTCGTTTCGAGCCGGTACTCGGTGCGGAGCGACGAGACCTCCGGCACATCGAGGGCGATTCCACTTCTACTCCAAGGAAAACGGCGTCAGGAAACTCTGTGAAAATTTTAGAGTGATCCAACGGTCGGATCAAAAGTTATGGTCGTTTCGAGCCGGTACACTCGAGTGCGGAGCGACGAGACCTCCGGCACATCGGGAGCGATTCCACTTCTACTCCAAGGAAAACGGCGTCAGGAAACTCTGTGAAAATTTTAGAGTGATCCAACGGTCGGATCAAAAGTTATGGTCGTTTCGAGCCGGTACTCGGTGCGGAGCGACGAGACCTCCGGCACATCGAGGAGCGATTCCACTTCTACTCCAAGGAAAACGGCGTCGGAAACTCTGTGAAAATTTTAGAGTGATCCAACGGTCGGATCAAAAGTTATGGTCGTTTCGAGCCGGTACTCTGGTGCGGAGCGACGAGACCTCCGGCACATCGAGGGCGATTCCACTTCTACTCCAAGGAAAACGGCGTCAGGAAACTCTGTGAAAATTTTAGAGTGATCCAACGGTCGGATCAAAAGTTATGGTCGTTTCGACCGGTACTCGAGTGCGGAGCGACGAGACCTCCGGCACATCGGGAGCGATTCCACTTCTACTCCAAGGAAAACGGCGTCGGAAACTCTGTGAAAATTTTAGAGTGATCCAACGGTCGGATCAAAAGTTATGGTCGTTTCGAACCGGTACTCGAGTGGAGGCGACGAGACCTCCGGCACATCGAGGAGCGATTCCACTTCTACTCCAAGGAAAACGGCGTCGGAAACTCTGTGAAAATTTTAGAGTGATCCAACGGTCGGATCAAAAGTTATGGTCGTTTCGAACCGGTACTCGGTGGAGGCGACGAGACCTCCGGCACATCGGGAGCGATTCCACTTCTACTCCAAGGAAAACGGCGTCGGAAACTCTGTGAAAATTTTAGAGTGATCCAACGGTCGGATCAAAAGTTATGGTCGTTTCGAGCCGGTACTGCGGTGCGGAGCGACGAGACCTCCGGCACATCGGAGGGCGATTCCACTTCTACTCCAAGGAAAACGGCGTCGGAAAGCTGCTGTGAAAATTTTAGAGTGATCCAACGGTCGGATCAAAAGTTATGGTCGTTTCGAGCCGGTACTCTGACGGTATGGAGCGACGAGACCTCCGGCACATCGAGGAGCGATTCCACATCTACTCCAAGGAAAACGGCGTCAGGAAACTCTGTGAAAATTTTAGAGTGATCCAACGGTCGGATCAAAAGTTATGGTCGTTTCGAGCCGGTACTGCGGTATGGAGCGACGAGACCTCCGGCACATCGAGGAGCGATTCCACTTCTACTCCAAGGAAAACGGCGTCAGGAAACTCTGTGAAAATTTTAGAGTGATCCAACGGTCGGATCAAAAGTTATGGTCGTTTCGAGCCGGTACTCGAGTGCGGAGCGACGAGACCTCCGGCACATCGAGGAGCGATTCCACTTCTACTCCAAGGAAAACGGCGTCGGAAACTCTGTGAAAATTTTAGAGTGATCCAACGGTCGGATCAAAAGTTATGGTCGTTTCGAGCGGTACTCGGTGCGGGCGACGAGACCTCCGGCACATCGGGAGCGATTCCACTTCTACTCCAAGGAAAACGGCGTCAGGAAACTCTGTGAAAATTTTAGAGTGATCCAACGGTCGGATCAAAAGTTATGGTCGTTTCGAGCCGGTACTGCGGTGCGGAGCGACGAGACCTCCGGCACATCGAGGAGCGATTCCACATCTACTCCAAGGAAAACGGCGTCGGAAACTCTGTGAAAATTTTAGAGTGATCCAACGGTCGGATCAAAAGTTATGGTCGTTTCGACCGGTACTCAGTATGGAGCGACGAGACCTCCGGCACATCGAGGAGCGATTCCACTTCTACTCCAAGGAAAACGGCGTCGGGAAACTCTGTGAAAATTTTAGAGTGATCCAACGGTCGGATCAAAAGTTATGGTCGTTTCGAGCCGGTACTGCGGTGCGGCGACGAGACCTCCGGCACATCGAGGAGCGATTCCACATCTACTCCAAGGAAAACGGCGTCAGGAAACTCTGTGAAAATTTTAGAGTGATCCAACGGTCGGATCAAAAGTTATGGTCGTTTCGAGCCGGTACTCGGTGCGGAGCGACGAGACCTCCGGCACATCGAGGAGCGATTCCACTTCTACTCCAAGGAAAACGGCGTCGGAAACTCTGTGAAAATTTTAGAGTGATCCAACGGTCGGATCAAAAGTTATGGTCGTTTCGAACCGGTACTGCAGTGCGGAGCGACGAGACCTCCGGCACATCGGGAGCGATTCCACTTCTACTCCAAGGAAAACGGCGTCAGGAAACTCTGTGAAAATTTTAGAGTGATCCAACGGTCGGATCAAAAGTTATGGTCGTTTCGAGCCGGTACTGCGGTGCGGAGGCGACGAGACCTCCGGCACATCGAGGAGCGATTCCACTTCTACTCCAAGGAAAACGGCGTCGGAAACTCTGTGAAAATTTTAGAGTGATCCAACGGTCGGATCAAAAGTTATGGTCGTTTCGAGCCGGTACTGCAGTGCGGAGCGACGAGACCTCCGGCACATCGGGAGCGATTCCACTTCTACTCCAAGGAAAACGGCGTCGGAAACTCTGTGAAAATTTTAGAGTGATCCAACGGTCGGATCAAAAGTTATGGTCGTTTCGAGCCGGTACTCTGGTGCGGAGCGACGAGACCTCCGGCACATCGAGGAGCGATTCCACTTCTACTCCAAGGAAAACGGCGTCAGGAAACTCTGTGAAAATTTTAGAGTGATCCAACGGTCGGATCAAAAGTTATGGTCGTTTCGAGCCGGTACTCGGTATGGAGCGACGAGACCTCCGGCACATCGGGAGCGATTCCACTTCTACTCCAAGGAAAACGGCGTCGGAAACTCTGTGAAAATTTTAGAGTGATCCAACGGTCGGATCAAAAGTTATGGTCGTTTCGAGCCGGTACTCGAGTGCGGAGCGACGAGACCTCCGGCACATCGGAGGCGATTCCACTTCTACTCCAAGGAAAACGGCGTCGGAAACTCTGTGAAAATTTTAGAGTGATCCAACGGTCGGATCAAAAGTTATGGTCGTTTCGAGCCGGTACTCGAGTGCGGAGCGACGAGACCTCCGGCACATCGAGGAGCGATTCCACATCTACTCCAAGGAAAACGGCGTCCGGAAACTCTGTGAAAATTTTAGAGTGATCCAACGGTCGGATCAAAAGTTATGGTCGTTTCGAGCCGGTACTGCGGTGCGGCGACGAGACCTCCGGCACATCGAGGAGCGATTCCACTTCTACTCCAAGGAAAACGGCGTCAGGAAACTCTGTGAAAATTTTAGAGTGATCCAACGGTCGGATCAAAAGTTATGGTCGTTTCGAGCCGGTACTCGGTGCGGAGCGACGAGACCTCCGGCACATCGAGGAGCGATTCCACATCTACTCCAAGGAAAACGGCGTCCAGGAAACTCTGTGAAAATTTTAGAGTGATCCAACGGTCGGATCAAAAGTTATGGTCGTTTCGAGCCGGTACTCGAGTGCGGAGCGACGAGACCTCCGGCACATCGAGGAGCGATTCCACATCTACTCCAAGGAAAACGGCGTCGGAAACTCTGTGAAAATTTTAGAGTGATCCAACGGTCGGATCAAAAGTTATGGTCGTTTCGAGCCGGTACTCGAGTGCGGAGCGGACGAGACCTCCGGCACATCGAGGAGCGATTCCACTTCTACTCCAAGGAAAACGGCGTCGGAAACTCTGTGAAAATTTTAGAGTGATCCAACGGTCGGATCAAAAGTTATGGTCGTTTCGAGCCGGTACTCGGAGTGCGGAGCGACGAGACCTCCGGCACATCGAGGAGCGATTCCACTTCTACTCCAAGGAAAACGGCGTCGGAAACTCTGTGAAAATTTTAGAGTGATCCAACGGTCGGATCAAAAGTTATGGTCGTTTCGAACCGGTACTCTGGTGTGCGGGCGACGAGACCTCCGGCACATCGAGGGCGATTCCACTTCTACTCCAAGGAAAACGGCGTCGGAAACTCTGTGAAAATTTTAGAGTGATCCAACGGTCGGATCAAAAGTTATGGTCGTTTCGACCGGTACTCGCGGTATGGAGCGACGAGACCTCCGGCACATCGAGGAGCGATTCCACTTCTACTCCAAGGAAAACGGCGTCAGGAAACTCTGTGAAAATTTTAGAGTGATCCAACGGTCGGATCAAAAGTTATGGTCGTTTCGAGCCGGTACTGCAGTGCGGAGCGACGAGACCTCCGGCACATCGGGAGCGATTCCACTTCTACTCCAAGGAAAACGGCGTCAGGAAACTCTGTGAAAATTTTAGAGTGATCCAACGGTCGGATCAAAAGTTATGGTCGTTTCGAGCCGGTACTCAGTATGGAGGCGACGAGACCTCCGGCACATCGAGGAGCGATTCCACTTCTACTCCAAGGAAAACGGCGTCGGAAACTCTGTGAAAATTTTAGAGTGATCCAACGGTCGGATCAAAAGTTATGGTCGTTTCGAGCCGGTACTCGAGTGCGGAGCGACGAGACCTCCGGCACATCGAGGAGCGATTCCACTTCTACTCCAAGGAAAACGGCGTCGGAAACTCTGTGAAAATTTTAGAGTGATCCAACGGTCGGATCAAAAGTTATGGTCGTTTCGAGCCGGTACTCGCAGTCGGAGCGACGAGACCTCCGGCACATCGGGAGGCGATTCCACTTCTACTCCAAGGAAAACGGCGTCAGGAAACTCTGTGAAAATTTTAGAGTGATCCAACGGTCGGATCAAAAGTTATGGTCGTTTCGAGCCGGTACTCGTGGTGGAGCGACGAGACCTCCGGCACATCGAGGAGCGATTCCACTTCTACTCCAAGGAAAACGGCGTCGGAAACTCTGTGAAAATTTTAGAGTGATCCAACGGTCGGATCAAAAGTTATGGTCGTTTCGACCGGTACTGCGAGTGCGGAGCGACGAGACCTCCGGCACATCGAGGAGCGATTCCACTTCTACTCCAAGGAAAACGGCGTCGGAAACTCTGTGAAAATTTTAGAGTGATCCAACGGTCGGATCAAAAGTTATGGTCGTTTCGAGCCGGTACTCGGTATGGAGCGACGAGACCTCCGGCACATCGAGGAGCGATTCCACTTCTACTCCAAGGAAAACGGCGTCGGAAACTCTGTGAAAATTTTAGAGTGATCCAACGGTCGGATCAAAAGTTATGGTCGTTTCGAGCCGGTACTCGATGCGGAGCGACGAGACCTCCGGCACATCGAGGGCGATTCCACTTCTACTCCAAGGAAAACGGCGTCAGGAAAACTCTGTGAAAATTTTAGAGTGATCCAACGGTCGGATCAAAAGTTATGGTCGTTTCGAGCCGGTACTACGGTGGGCGACGAGACCTCCGGCACATCGGGAGCGATTCCACTTCTACTCCAAGGAAAACGGCGTCGGAAACTCTGTGAAAATTTTAGAGTGATCCAACGGTCGGATCAAAAGTTATGGTCGTTTCGAGCCGGTACTCGGTGCGGAGCGACGAGACCTCCGGCACATCGAGGAGCGATTCCACTTCTACTCCAAGGAAAACGGCGTCAGGAAACTCTGTGAAAATTTTAGAGTGATCCAACGGTCGGATCAAAAGTTATGGTCGTTTCGAGCCGGTACTCGAGTGCGGAGCGACGAGACCTCCGGCACATCGAGGAGCGATTCCACTTCTACTCCAAGGAAAACGGCGTCGGAAACTCTGTGAAAATTTTAGAGTGATCCAACGGTCGGATCAAAAGTTATGGTCGTTTCGAGCCGGTACTCAGTGCGGAGCGACGAGACCTCCGGCACATCGAGGAGCGATTCCACTTCTACTCCAAGGAAAACGGCGTCGGAAACTCTGTGAAAATTTTAGAGTGATCCAACGGTCGGATCAAAAGTTATGGTCGTTTCGAACCGGTACTCGAGTATGGAGCGACGAGACCTCCGGCACATCGAGGAGCGATTCCACTTCTACTCCAAGGAAAACGGCGTCGGAAACTCTGTGAAAATTTTAGAGTGATCCAACGGTCGGATCAAAAGTTATGGTCGTTTCGAGCCGGTACTCGAGTGCCGGAGGCGACGAGACCTCCGGCACATCGAGGAGCGATTCCACTTCTACTCCAAGGAAAACGGCGTCGGAAACTCTGTGAAAATTTTAGAGTGATCCAACGGTCGGATCAAAAGTTATGGTCGTTTCGAGCCGGTACTCGGTGCGGGGCGACGAGACCTCCGGCACATCGAGGAGCGATTCCACTTCTACTCCAAGGAAAACGGCGTCAGGAAACTCTGTGAAAATTTTAGAGTGATCCAACGGTCGGATCAAAAGTTATGGTCGTTTCGAGCCGGTACTCGGTGCGGAGCGACGAGACCTCCGGCACATCGAGGAGCGATTCCACTTCTACTCCAAGGAAAACGGCGTCCAGGAAACTCTGTGAAAATTTTAGAGTGATCCAACGGTCGGATCAAAAGTTATGGTCGTTTCGAGCCGGTACTCGAGTATGGAGCGACGAGACCTCCGGCACATCGAGGAGCGATTCCACTTCTACTCCAAGGAAAACGGCGTCGGAAACTCTGTGAAAATTTTAGAGTGATCCAACGGTCGGATCAAAAGTTATGGTCGTTTCGAGCCGGTACTGCGGTGCGGAGCGACGAGACCTCCGGCACATCGAGGAGCGATTCCACATCTACTCCAAGGAAAACGGCGTCAGGAAACTCTGTGAAAATTTTAGAGTGATCCAACGGTCGGATCAAAAGTTATGGTCGTTTCGAGCCGGTACTCGGTGGAGCGACGAGACCTCCGGCACATCGGGAGCGATTCCACTTCTACTCCAAGGAAAACGGCGTCGGAAACTCTTGTGAAAATTTTAGAGTGATCCAACGGTCGGATCAAAAGTTATGGTCGTTTCGAGCCGGTACTCGGTGCGGGGCGACGAGACCTCCGGCACATCGAGGGAGCGATTCCACTTCTACTCCAAGGAAAACGGCGTCGGAAACTCTGTGAAAATTTTAGAGTGATCCAACGGTCGGATCAAAAGTTATGGTCGTTTCGAGCCGGTACTCGGTGCGGAGCGACGAGACCTCCGGCACATCGAGGAGCGATTCCACTTCTACTCCAAGGAAAACGGCGTCAGGAAACTCTGTGAAAATTTTAGAGTGATCCAACGGTCGGATCAAAAGTTATGGTCGTTTCGAGCCGGTACTCGAGTGCGGGAGCGACGAGACCTCCGGCACATCGGGAGCGATTCCACTTCTACTCCAAGGAAAACGGCGTCGGAAACTCTGTGAAAATTTTAGAGTGATCCAACGGTCGGATCAAAAGTTATGGTCGTTTCGAGCCGGTACTCGGTGCGGAGCGACGAGACCTCCGGCACATCGGGAGCGATTCCACATCTACTCCAAGGAAAACGGCGTCAGGAAACTCTGTGAAAATTTTAGAGTGATCCAACGGTCGGATCAAAAGTTATGGTCGTTTCGAGCCGGTACTCGGTATGGAGCGACGAGACCTCCGGCACATCGAGGAGCGATTCCACTTCTACTCCAAGGAAAACGGCGTCGGGAAACTCTGTGAAAATTTTAGAGTGATCCAACGGTCGGATCAAAAGTTATGGTCGTTTCGAGCCGGTACTCGAGTATGGAGCGACGAGACCTCCGGCACATCGAGGAGCGATTCCACTTCTACTCCAAGGAAAACGGCGTCGGAAACTCTGTGAAAATTTTAGAGTGATCCAACGGTCGGATCAAAAGTTATGGTCGTTTCGAGCCGGTACTCGAGTGCGGAGCGACGAGACCTCCGGCACATCGAGGAGCGATTCCACATCTACTCCAAGGAAAACGGCGTCGGAAACTCTGTGAAAATTTTAGAGTGATCCAACGGTCGGATCAAAAGTTATGGTCGTTTCGAGCCGGTACTCGAGTGCGGAGCGACGAGACCTCCGGCACATCGGGAGCGATTCCACTTCTACTCCAAGGAAAACGGCGTCGGAAACTCTGTGAAAATTTTAGAGTGATCCAACGGTCGGATCAAAAGTTATGGTCGTTTCGAGCCGGTACTCGGTGCGGAGCGACGAGACCTCCGGCACATCGAGGAGCGATTCCACTTCTACTCCAAGGAAAACGGCGTCGGAAACTCTGTGAAAATTTTAGAGTGATCCAACGGTCGGATCAAAAGTTATGGTCGTTTCGAACCGGTACTCGGATGGAGGCGACGAGACCTCCGGCACATCGAGGAGCGATTCCACTTCTACTCCAAGGAAAACGGCGTCGGAAACTCTGTGAAAATTTTAGAGTGATCCAACGGTCGGATCAAAAGTTATGGTCGTTTCGAGCCGGTACTCGAGTGGAGCGACGAGACCTCCGGCACATCGGGAGCGATTCCACTTCTACTCCAAGGAAAACGGCGTCGGAAACTCTGTGAAAATTTTAGAGTGATCCAACGGTCGGATCAAAAGTTATGGTCGTTTCGAGCCGGTACTCGGTGCGGGGCGACGAGACCTCCGGCACATCGAGGAGCGATTCCACTTCTACTCCAAGGAAAACGGCGTCGGAAACTCTGTGAAAATTTTAGAGTGATCCAACGGTCGGATCAAAAGTTATGGTCGTTTCGAGCCGGTACTCTGAGTGCGGGCGACGAGACCTCCGGCACATCGAGGAGCGATTCCACTTCTACTCCAAGGAAAACGGCGTCGGAAACTCTGTGAAAATTTTAGAGTGATCCAACGGTCGGATCAAAAGTTATGGTCGTTTCGAACCGGTACTCGGTATGGAGGCGACGAGACCTCCGGCACATCGAGGAGCGATTCCACTTCTACTCCAAGGAAAACGGCGTCAGGAAACTCTGTGAAAATTTTAGAGTGATCCAACGGTCGGATCAAAAGTTATGGTCGTTTCGAGCCGGTACTCGGGTGGAGCGACGAGACCTCCGGCACATCGAGGGCGATTCCACTTCTACTCCAAGGAAAACGGCGTCGGAAACTCTGTGAAAATTTTAGAGTGATCCAACGGTCGGATCAAAAGTTATGGTCGTTTCGAGCCGGTACTCGAGTGCGGAGCGACGAGACCTCCGGCACATCGGGAGCGATTCCACATCTACTCCAAGGAAAACGGCGTCGGAAACTCTGTGAAAATTTTAGAGTGATCCAACGGTCGGATCAAAAGTTATGGTCGTTTCGAGCCGGTACTCGAGTGCGGAGCGACGAGACCTCCGGCACATCGAGGAGGCGATTCCACTTCTACTCCAAGGAAAACGGCGTCAGGAAACTCTGTGAAAATTTTAGAGTGATCCAACGGTCGGATCAAAAGTTATGGTCGTTTCGAACCGGTACTCGGTGCAGGCGACGAGACCTCCGGCACATCGAGGAGCGATTCCACTTCTACTCCAAGGAAAACGGCGTCAGGAAACTCTGTGAAAATTTTAGAGTGATCCAACGGTCGGATCAAAAGTTATGGTCGTTTCGAGCCGGTACTCGGTGCGGAGCGACGAGACCTCCGGCACATCGAGGAGCGATTCCACTTCTACTCCAAGGAAAACGGCGTCAGGAAACTCTGTGAAAATTTTAGAGTGATCCAACGGTCGGATCAAAAGTTATGGTCGTTTCGAGCCGGTACTCAGTGCGGGAGCGACGAGACCTCCGGCACATCGAGGAGCGATTCCACATCTACTCCAAGGAAAACGGCGTCAGGAAACTCTGTGAAAATTTTAGAGTGATCCAACGGTCGGATCAAAAGTTATGGTCGTTTCGAGCCGGTACTCGGTGGAGCGACGAGACCTCCGGCACATCGAGGAGCGATTCCACTTCTACTCCAAGGAAAACGGCGTCGGAAACTCTGTGAAAATTTTAGAGTGATCCAACGGTCGGATCAAAAGTTATGGTCGTTTCGAGCCGGTACTCGGTATGGAGCGACGAGACCTCCGGCACATCGAGGGCGATTCCACTTCTACTCCAAGGAAAACGGCGTCGGAAACTCTGTGAAAATTTTAGAGTGATCCAACGGTCGGATCAAAAGTTATGGTCGTTTCGAGCCGGTACTCGGTGCGGGCGACGAGACCTCCGGCACATCGAGGAGCGATTCCACTTCTACTCCAAGGAAAACGGCGTCAGGAAACTCTGTGAAAATTTTAGAGTGATCCAACGGTCGGATCAAAAGTTATGGTCGTTTCGAGCCGGTACTCGGTGCGGAGCGACGAGACCTCCGGCACATCGGGAGCGATTCCACTTCTACTCCAGAGGAAAACGGCGTCGGAAACTCTGTGAAAATTTTAGAGTGATCCAACGGTCGGATCAAAAGTTATGGTCGTTTCGACCGGTACTCGGGTGCGGAGCGACGAGACCTCGGCACATCGGGGCGATTCCACTTCTACTCCAAGGAAAACGGCGTCGGAAACTCTGTGAAAATTTTAGAGTGATCCAACGGTCGGATCAAAAGTTATGGTCGTTTCGAGCCGGTACTCGGTATGGGCGACGAGACCTCCGGCACATCGAGGAGCGATTCCACATCTACTCCAAGGAAAACGGCGTCGGAAACTCTGTGAAAATTTTAGAGTGATCCAACGGTCGGATCAAAAGTTATGGTCGTTTCGACCGGTACTGCGGTATGGAGCGACGAGACCTCCGGCACATCGAGGAGCGATTCCACTTCTACTCCAAGGAAAACGGCGTCGGAAACTCTGTGAAAATTTTAGAGTGATCCAACGGTCGGATCAAAAGTTATGGTCGTTTCGAGCCGGTACTCAGTGTACGGAGCGACGAGACCTCCGGCACATCGAGGAGCGATTCCACTTCTACTCCAAGGAAAACGGCGTCGGAAACTCTGTGAAAATTTTAGAGTGATCCAACGGTCGGATCAAAAGTTATGGTCGTTTCGAGCCGGTACTCGAGTGCGGAGCGACGAGACCTCCGGCACATCGAGGAGGCGATTCCACTTCTACTCCAAGGAAAACGGCGTCGGAAACTCTGTGAAAATTTTAGAGTGATCCAACGGTCGGATCAAAAGTTATGGTCGTTTCGAGCCGGTACTGAGTGCGGGCGACGAGACCTCCGGCACATCGGGAGCGATTCCACTTCTACTCCCAAGGAAAACGGCGTCGGAAACTCTGTGAAAATTTTAGAGTGATCCAACGGTCGGATCAAAAGTTATGGTCGTTTCGAGCCGGTACTCTGGTGCGGAGCGACGAGACCTCCGGCACATCGAGGAGCGATTCCACTTCTACTCCAAGGAAAACGGCGTCGGAAACTCTGTGAAAATTTTAGAGTGATCCAACGGTCGGATCAAAAGTTATGGTCGTTTCGAACCGGTACTGAGTATGGAGCGACGAGACCTCCGGCACATCGGAGGAGCGATTCCACTTCTACTCCAAGGAAAACGGCGTCGGAGGAACGCTGTGAAAATTTTAGAGTGATCCAACGGTCGGATCAAAAGTTATGGTCGTTTCGAGCCGGTACTCGGTATGGAGCGACGAGACCTCCGGCACATCGAGGAGCGATTCCACATCTACTCCAAGGAAAACAGCGTCGGAAACTCTTGTGAAAATTTTAGAGTGATCCAACGGTCGGATCAAAAGTTATGGTCGTTTCGAACCGGTACTCGCAGTGGGCGACGAGACCTCCGGCACATCGAGGAGCGATTCCACTTCTACTCCAAGGAAAACGGCGTCGGAAACTCTGTGAAAATTTTAGAGTGATCCAACGGTCGGATCAAAAGTTATGGTCGTTTCGAGCCGGTACTCGAGTGCGGAGCGACGAGACCTCCGGCACATCGAGGAGCGATTCCACTTCTACTCCAAGGAAAACGGCGTCGGAAACTCTGTGAAAATTTTAGAGTGATCCAACGGTCGGATCAAAAGTTATGGTCGTTTCGAGCCGGTACTCGAGTGCGGAGCGACGAGACCTCCGGCACATCGAGGAGCGATTCCACTTCTACTCCAAGGAAAACGGCGTCGGAAACTCTGTGAAAATTTTAGAGTGATCCAACGGTCGGATCAAAAGTTATGGTCGTTTCGAGCCGGTACTCGGGTGCGGAGCGACGAGACCTCCGGCACATCGAGGAGCGATTCCACTTCTACTCCAAGGAAAACGGCGTCGGAAACTCTGTGAAAATTTTAGAGTGATCCAACGGTCGGATCAAAAGTTATGGTCGTTTCGAGCCGGTACTCGAGTATGGAGCGACGAGACCTCCGGCACATCGGGAGCGATTCCACTTCTACTCCAAGGAAAACGGCGTCGGAAACTCTGTGAAAATTTTAGAGTGATCCAACGGTCGGATCAAAAGTTATGGTCGTTTCGAGCCGGTACTCGAGTATGGAGCGACGAGACCTCCGGCACATCGGGAGCGATTCCACTTCTACTCCAAGGAAAACGGCGTCGGAAACTCTTTGTGAAAATTTTAGAGTGATCCAACGGTCGGATCAAAAGTTATGGTCGTTTCGAGCCGGTACTCGGTATGGAGCGACGAGACCTCCGGCACATCGAGGAGCGATTCCACTTCTACTCCAAGGAAAACGGCGTCGGAAACTCTGTGAAAATTTTAGAGTGATCCAACGGTCGGATCAAAAGTTATGGTCGTTTCGAGCCGGTACTCGGTGCGGAGCGACGAGACCTCCGGCACATCGGGAGGCGATTCCACTTCTACTCCAAGGAAAACGGCGTCGGAAACTCTGTGAAAATTTTAGAGTGATCCAACGGTCGGATCAAAAGTTATGGTCGTTTCGAGCCGGTACTCGGTGCGGGCGACGAGACCTCCGGCACATCGAGGAGGCGATTCCACATCTACTCCAAGGAAAACGGCGTCAGGAAACTCTGTGAAAATTTTAGAGTGATCCAACGGTCGGATCAAAAGTTATGGTCGTTTCGAGCCGGTACTCTGAGTGCGGAGCGACGAGACCTCCGGCACATCGGGAGCGATTCCACTTCTACTCCAAGGAAAACGGCGTCGGAAACTCTGTGAAAATTTTAGAGTGATCCAACGGTCGGATCAAAAGTTATGGTCGTTTCGAGCCGGTACTCGGTATGGAGCGACGAGACCTCCGGCACATCGAGGAGCGATTCCACTTCTACTCCAAGGAAAACGGCGTCAGGAAACTCTGTGAAAATTTTAGAGTGATCCAACGGTCGGATCAAAAGTTATGGTCGTTTCGAGCCGGTACTCGGTGCGGAGCGACGAGACCTCCGGCACATCGAGGAGCGATTCCACTTCTACTCCAAGGAAAACGGCGTCGGAAACTCTGTGAAAATTTTAGAGTGATCCAACGGTCGGATCAAAAGTTATGGTCGTTTCGAGCCGGTACTCGGTATGGAGCGACGAGACCTCCGGCACATCGAGGAGCGATTCCACATCTACTCCAAGGAAAACGGCGTCGGAAACTCTGTGAAAATTTTAGAGTGATCCAACGGTCGGATCAAAAGTTATGGTCGTTTCGAGCCGGTACTCGAGTGCGGAGCGACGAGACCTCCGGCACATCGGGAGGCGATTCCACTTCTACTCCAAGGAAAACGGCGTCGGAAACTCTGTGAAAATTTTAGAGTGATCCAACGGTCGGATCAAAAGTTATGGTCGTTTCGAGCCGGTACTCGGTGCGGAGCGACGAGACCTCCGGCACATCGGGAGCGATTCCACTTCTACTCCAAGGAAAACGGCGTCGGAAACTCTGTGAAAATTTTAGAGTGATCCAACGGTCGGATCAAAAGTTATGGTCGTTTCGAGCCGGTACTCGAGTGCGGGCGACGAGACCTCCGGCACATCGAGGAGCGATTCCACTTCTACTCCAAGGAAAACGGCGTCGGAAACTCTGTGAAAATTTTAGAGTGATCCAACGGTCGGATCAAAAGTTATGGTCGTTTCGAGCCGGTACTCGGTAGTGGAGCGACGAGACCTCCGGCACATCGATCGGAGGCGATTCCACATCTACTCCAAGGAAAACGGCGTCGGAAACTCTGTGAAAATTTTAGAGTGATCCAACGGTCGGATCAAAAGTTATGGTCGTTTCGAGCCGGTACTACGGTATGGAGCGACGAGACCTCCGGCACATCGAGGAGCGATTCCACTTCTACTCCAAGGAAAACGGCGTCCGGAAACTCTGTGAAAATTTTAGAGTGATCCAACGGTCGGATCAAAAGTTATGGTCGTTTCGAGCCGGTACTCAGTGCGGGGCGACGAGACCTCCGGCACATCGAGGAGCGATTCCACTTCTACTCCAAGGAAAACGGCGTCCGGAAACTCTGTGAAAATTTTAGAGTGATCCAACGGTCGGATCAAAAGTTATGGTCGTTTCGAGCCGGTACTGCGGTGCGGAGCGACGAGACCTCCGGCACATCGAGGAGCGATTCCACTTCTACTCCAAGGAAAACGGCGTCCGGAAACTCTGTGAAAATTTTAGAGTGATCCAACGGTCGGATCAAAAGTTATGGTCGTTTCGAGCCGGTACTCGAGTGCGGAGCGACGAGACCTCCGGCACATCGAGGAGCGATTCCACTTCTACTCCAAGGAAAACGGCGTCAGGAAACTCTGTGAAAATTTTAGAGTGATCCAACGGTCGGATCAAAAGTTATGGTCGTTTCGAGCCGGTACTCGGTGCGGAGCGACGAGACCTCCGGCACATCGGGAGCGATTCCACTTCTACTCCAAGGAAAACGGCGTCGGAAACTCTGTGAAAATTTTAGAGTGATCCAACGGTCGGATCAAAAGTTATGGTCGTTTCGAGCCGGTACTCGAGTGCGGAGCGACGAGACCTCCGGCACATCGAGGAGCGATTCCACTTCTACTCCAAGGAAAACGGCGTCGGAAACTCTGTGAAAATTTTAGAGTGATCCAACGGTCGGATCAAAAGTTATGGTCGTTTCGAGCCGGTACTCGAGTGCGGAGCGACGAGACCTCCGGCACATCGAGGAGCGATTCCACTTCTACTCCAAGGAAAACGGCGTCGGAAACTCTGTGAAAATTTTAGAGTGATCCAACGGTCGGATCAAAAGTTATGGTCGTTTCGAGCCGGTACTGCGGTGCGGAGCGACGAGACCTCCGGCACATCGAGGGAGCGATTCCACTTCTACTCCAAGGAAAACGGCGTCGGAAACTCTGTGAAAATTTTAGAGTGATCCAACGGTCGGATCAAAAGTTATGGTCGTTTCGAGCCGGTACTCGGGTACGGAGCGACGAGACCTCCGGCACATCGGGAGCGATTCCACTTCTACTCCAAGGAAAACGGCGTCGGAAACTCTGTGAAAATTTTAGAGTGATCCAACGGTCGGATCAAAAGTTATGGTCGTTTCGAGCCGGTACTCGAGTGCGGAGGCGACGAGACCTCCGGCACATCGAGGAGCGATTCCACTTCTACTCCAAGGAAAACGGCGTCGGAAACTCTGTGAAAATTTTAGAGTGATCCAACGGTCGGATCAAAAGTTATGGTCGTTTCGAGCCGGTACTCTGAGTGCGGAGCGACGAGACCTCCGGCACATCGAGGAGCGATTCCACTTCTACTCCAAGGAAAACGGCGTCGGAAACTCTGTGAAAATTTTAGAGTGATCCAACGGTCGGATCAAAAGTTATGGTCGTTTCGAGCCGGTACTCGGTGCGGAGCGACGAGACCTCCGGCACATCGAGGAGCGATTCCACTTCTACTCCAAGGAAAACGGCGTCCGGAAACTCTGTGAAAATTTTAGAGTGATCCAACGGTCGGATCAAAAGTTATGGTCGTTTCGAGCCGGTACTGCGAGTGCGGAGCGACGAGACCTCCGGCACATCGAGGAGCGATTCCACTTCTACTCCAAGGAAAACGGCGTCGGAAACTCTGTGAAAATTTTAGAGTGATCCAACGGTCGGATCAAAAGTTATGGTCGTTTCGAGCCGGTACTGCGGTGCGGAGCGACGAGACCTCCGGCACATCGGGAGCGATTCCACTTCTACTCCAAGGAAAACGGCGTCGGAAACTCTGTGAAAATTTTAGAGTGATCCAACGGTCGGATCAAAAGTTATGGTCGTTTCGAGCCGGTACTCGGTGGAGCGACGAGACCTCCGGCACATCGAGGAGCGATTCCACTTCTACTCCAAGGAAAACGGCGTCGGAAACTCTGTGAAAATTTTAGAGTGATCCAACGGTCGGATCAAAAGTTATGGTCGTTTCGAGCCGGTACTGCGGTGCGGAGGCGACGAGACCTCCGGCACATCGAGGAGCGATTCCACTTCTACTCCAAGGAAAACGGCGTCGGAAACTCTGTGAAAATTTTAGAGTGATCCAACGGTCGGATCAAAAGTTATGGTCGTTTCGAGCCGGTACTCGGGTGCGGAGGCGACGAGACCTCCGGCACATCGAGGAGCGATTCCACATCTACTCCAAGGAAAACGGCGTCGGAAACTCTGTGAAAATTTTAGAGTGATCCAACGGTCGGATCAAAAGTTATGGTCGTTTCGAGCCGGTACTCGAGTGGAGCGACGAGACCTCCGGCACATCGAGGAGCGATTCCACTTCTACTCCAAGGAAAACGGCGTCAGGAAACTCTGTGAAAATTTTAGAGTGATCCAACGGTCGGATCAAAAGTTATGGTCGTTTCGAGCCGGTACTCGGTGTATGGAGCGACGAGACCTCCGGCACATCGAGGAGCGATTCCACTTCTACTCCAAGGAAAACGGCGTCGGAAACTCTGTGAAAATTTTAGAGTGATCCAACGGTCGGATCAAAAGTTATGGTCGTTTCGAGCCGGTACTCGAGTGCGGAGCGACGAGACCCTCGGCACATCGGGAGCGATTCCACTTCTACTCCAAGGAAAACGGCGTCAGGAAACTCTGTGAAAATTTTAGAGTGATCCAACGGTCGGATCAAAAGTTATGGTCGTTTCGAGCCGGTACTACGGTATGGAGCGACGAGACCTCCGGCACATCGAGGAGCGATTCCACATCTACTCCAAGGAAAACGGCGTCAGGAAACTCTGTGAAAATTTTAGAGTGATCCAACGGTCGGATCAAAAGTTATGGTCGTTTCGAGCCGGTACTCTCGGTATGGAGCGACGAGACCTCCGGCACATCGAGGAGCGATTCCACTTCTACTCCAAGGAAAACGGCGTCAGGAAACTCTGTGAAAATTTTAGAGTGATCCAACGGTCGGATCAAAAGTTATGGTCGTTTCGAGCCGGTACTCGGATGGAGCGACGAGACCTCCGGCACATCGAGGAGCGATTCCACTTCTACTCCAAGGAAAACGGCGTCAGGAAACTCTGTGAAAATTTTAGAGTGATCCAACGGTCGGATCAAAAGTTATGGTCGTTTCGAGCCGGTACTCGAGTGCGGAGCGACGAGACCTCCGGCACATCGAGGAGCGATTCCACTTCTACTCCAAGGAAAACGGCGTCGGAAACTCTGTGAAAATTTTAGAGTGATCCAACGGTCGGATCAAAAGTTATGGTCGTTTCGAGCCGGTACTCGAGTGCGGAGCGACGAGACCTCCGGCACATCGAGGAGCGATTCCACATCTACTCCAAGGAAAACGGCGTCGGAAACTCCTGTGAAAATTTTAGAGTGATCCAACGGTCGGATCAAAAGTTATGGTCGTTTCGAGCCGGTACTCGGTGGAGCGACGAGACCTCCGGCACATCGGGAGCGATTCCACTTCTACTCCAAGGAAAACGGCGTCGGAAACTCTGTGAAAATTTTAGAGTGATCCAACGGTCGGATCAAAAGTTATGGTCGTTTCGAGCCGGTACTGCGGTGGAGCGACGAGACCTCCGGCACATCGAGGAGCGATTCCACTTCTACTCCAAGGAAAACGGCGTCGGAAACTCTGTGAAAATTTTAGAGTGATCCAACGGTCGGATCAAAAGTTATGGTCGTTTCGAGCCGGTACTCGGTGTGGAGCGACGAGACCTCCGGCACATCGAGGAGCGATTCCACTTCTACTCCAAGGAAAACGGCGTCGGAAACTCTGTGAAAATTTTAGAGTGATCCAACGGTCGGATCAAAAGTTATGGTCGTTTCGAACCGGTACTCGGTGCGGAGCGACGAGACCTCCGGCACATCGAGGAGCGATTCCACTTCTACTCCAAGGAAAACGGCGTCGGAAACTCTGTGAAAATTTTAGAGTGATCCAACGGTCGGATCAAAAGTTATGGTCGTTTCGAGCCGGTACTCGGTATGGAGCGACGAGACCTCCGGCACATCGAGGAGCGATTCCACTTCTACTCCAAGGAAAACGGCGTCGGAAACTCCTGTGAAAATTTTAGAGTGATCCAACGGTCGGATCAAAAGTTATGGTCGTTTCGAGCCGGTACTGCGGTGCGGAGCGACGAGACCTCCGGCACATCGAGGAGGCGATTCCACTTCTACTCCAAGGAAAACGGCGTCAGGAAACTCTGTGAAAATTTTAGAGTGATCCAACGGTCGGATCAAAAGTTATGGTCGTTTCGAGCCGGTACTCGAGTGCGGAGCGACGAGACCTCCGGCACATCGGGAGGCGATTCCACTTCTACTCCAAGGAAAACGGCGTCGGAAACTCTGTGAAAATTTTAGAGTGATCCAACGGTCGGATCAAAAGTTATGGTCGTTTCGAGCCGGTACTCGGTGCGGAGCGACGAGACCTCCGGCACATCGGGAGCGATTCCACTTCTACTCCAAGGAAAACGGCGTCGGAAACTCTGTGAAAATTTTAGAGTGATCCAACGGTCGGATCAAAAGTTATGGTCGTTTCGAACCGGTACTGCGAGTCGGAGCGACGAGACCTCCGGCACATCGAGGAGCGATTCCACTTCTACTCCAAGGAAAACGGCGTCAGGAAACTCTGTGAAAATTTTAGAGTGATCCAACGGTCGGATCAAAAGTTATGGTCGTTTCGAGCCGGTACTCGAGTGCGGAGCGACGAGACCTCCGGCACATCGAGGAGCGATTCCACTTCTACTCCAAGGAAAACGGCGTCGGAAACTCTGTGAAAATTTTAGAGTGATCCAACGGTCGGATCAAAAGTTATGGTCGTTTCGAGCCGGTACTCGAGTGCGGAGCGACGAGACCTCCGGCACATCGGGAGCGATTCCACTTCTACTCCAAGGAAAACGGCGTCGGAAACTCTGTGAAAATTTTAGAGTGATCCAACGGTCGGATCAAAAGTTATGGTCGTTTCGAGCCGGTACTCAGTGCGGTATGGAGCGACGAGACCTCCGGCACATCGAGGAGCGATTCCACTTCTACTCCAAGGAAAACGGCGTCGGAAACTCTGTGAAAATTTTAGAGTGATCCAACGGTCGGATCAAAAGTTATGGTCGTTTCGAGCCGGTACTCGAGTGCGGAGCGGCGACGAGACCTCCGGCACATCGAGGAGCGATTCCACTTCTACTCCAAGGAAAACGGCGTCGGAAACTCTGTGAAAATTTTAGAGTGATCCAACGGTCGGATCAAAAGTTATGGTCGTTTCGAACCGGTACTTTGGTCTGGAGCGACGAGACCTCCGGCACATCGAGGAGCGATTCCACTTCTACTCCAAGGAAAACGGCGTCAGGAAACTCTGTGAAAATTTTAGAGTGATCCAACGGTCGGATCAAAAGTTATGGTCGTTTCGAGCCGGTACTACGGTATGGAGCGGCGAGACCTCCGGCACATCGAGGAGCGATTCCACATCTACTCCAAGGAAAACGGCGTCAGGAAACTCTGTGAAAATTTTAGAGTGATCCAACGGTCGGATCAAAAGTTATGGTCGTTTCGAGCCGGTACTACGGTGCGGAGCGACGAGACCTCCGGCACATCGAGGAGCGATTCCACTTCTACTCCAAGGAAAACGGCGTCCGGAAACTCTGTGAAAATTTTAGAGTGATCCAACGGTCGGATCAAAAGTTATGGTCGTTTCGAGCCGGTACTGCGGTATGGAGCGACGAGACCTCCGGCACATCGAGGAGCGATTCCACTTCTACTCCAAGGAAAACGGCGTCAGGAAACTCTGTGAAAATTTTAGAGTGATCCAACGGTCGGATCAAAAGTTATGGTCGTTTCGAGCCGGTACTCGGTGCGGAGCGACGAGACCTCCGGCACATCGGGAGCGATTCCACTTCTACTCCAAGGAAAACGGCGTCGGAAACTCTGTGAAAATTTTAGAGTGATCCAACGGTCGGATCAAAAGTTATGGTCGTTTCGAGCCGGTACTCGGTATGGAGGCGACGAGACCTCCGGCACATCGAGGAGCGATTCCACTTCTACTCCAAGGAAAACGGCGTCAGGAAACTCTGTGAAAATTTTAGAGTGATCCAACGGTCGGATCAAAAGTTATGGTCGTTTCGAGCCGGTACTCGGTATGGAGCGACGAGACCTCCGGCACATCGGGAGCGATTCCACTTCTACTCCAAGGAAAACGGCGTCGGAAACTCTGTGAAAATTTTAGAGTGATCCAACGGTCGGATCAAAAGTTATGGTCGTTTCGAGCCGGTACTCTGCGGTGCGGAGCGACGAGACCTCCGGCACATCGAGGAGCGATTCCACTTCTACTCCAAGGAAAACGGCGTCGGAAACTCTGTGAAAATTTTAGAGTGATCCAACGGTCGGATCAAAAGTTATGGTCGTTTCGAGCCGGTACTCGGTATGGCGGCGACGAGACCTCCGGCACATCGAGGAGCGATTCCACTTCTACTCCAAGGAAAACGGCGTCAGGAAACTCTGTGAAAATTTTAGAGTGATCCAACGGTCGGATCAAAAGTTATGGTCGTTTCGAACCGGTACTCGAGTCGGAGCGACGAGACCTCCGGCACATCGAGGAGCGATTCCACTTCTACTCCAAGGAAAACGGCGTCCAGGAAACTCTGTGAAAATTTTAGAGTGATCCAACGGTCGGATCAAAAGTTATGGTCGTTTCGACCGGTACTCGGTGCGGAGCGACGAGACCTCCGGCACATCGGGAGCGATTCCACTTCTACTCCAAGGAAAACGGCGTCGGAAACTCTGTGAAAATTTTAGAGTGATCCAACGGTCGGATCAAAAGTTATGGTCGTTTCGACCGGTACTCGGTGCGGAGCGACGAGACCTCCGGCACATCGAGGAGCGATTCCACTTCTACTCCAAGGAAAACGGCGTCGGAAACTCCTGTGAAAATTTTAGAGTGATCCAACGGTCGGATCAAAAGTTATGGTCGTTTCGAGCCGGTACTGCAGTATGGGCGACGAGACCTCCGGCACATCGGGGCGATTCCACTTCTACTCCAAGGAAAACGGCGTCCGGAAACTCTGTGAAAATTTTAGAGTGATCCAACGGTCGGATCAAAAGTTATGGTCGTTTCGAACCGGTACTCTCGGGTGCGGAGCGACGAGACCTCCGGCACATCGAGGGCGATTCCACTTCTACTCCAAGGAAAACGGCGTCGGAAACTCTGTGAAAATTTTAGAGTGATCCAACGGTCGGATCAAAAGTTATGGTCGTTTCGAGCCGGTACTCGAGTATGGAGCGACGAGACCTCCGGCACATCGGGAGCGATTCCACTTCTACTCCAAGGAAAACGGCGTCGGAAACTCTGTGAAAATTTTAGAGTGATCCAACGGTCGGATCAAAAGTTATGGTCGTTTCGAGCCGGTACTCGGTGTATGGAGCGACGAGACCTCCGGCACATCGAGGAGCGATTCCACTTCTACTCCAAGGAAAACGGCGTCAGGAAACTCTGTGAAAATTTTAGAGTGATCCAACGGTCGGATCAAAAGTTATGGTCGTTTCGAGCCGGTACTCGGTGCGGAGCGACGAGACCTCCGGCACATCGAGGAGCGATTCCACTTCTACTCCAAGGAAAACGGCGTCGGAAACTCTGTGAAAATTTTAGAGTGATCCAACGGTCGGATCAAAAGTTATGGTCGTTTCGAGCCGGTACTCGGTATGGGCGACGAGACCTCCGGCACATCGAGGAGCGATTCCACTTCTACTCCAAGGAAAACGGCGTCGGAAACTCTGTGAAAATTTTAGAGTGATCCAACGGTCGGATCAAAAGTTATGGTCGTTTCGAACCGGTACTCGGGTGCGGAGCGACGAGACCTCCGGCACATCGAGGAGCGATTCCACTTCTACTCCAAGGAAAACGGCGTCGGAAACTCTGTGAAAATTTTAGAGTGATCCAACGGTCGGATCAAAAGTTATGGTCGTTTCGAGCCGGTACTCGGTGCGGAGCGACGAGACCTCCGGCACATCGAGGGCGATTCCACTTCTACTCCAAGGAAAACGGCGTCAGGAAACTCTGTGAAAATTTTAGAGTGATCCAACGGTCGGATCAAAAGTTATGGTCGTTTCGAGCCGGTACTCGAGTGCGGAGGCGACGAGACCTCCGGCACATCGAGGAGCGATTCCACATCTACTCCAAGGAAAACGGCGTCGGAAACTCTGTGAAAATTTTAGAGTGATCCAACGGTCGGATCAAAAGTTATGGTCGTTTCGAGCCGGTACTCGAGTGGAGCGACGAGACCTCCGGCACATCGAGGAGCGATTCCACTTCTACTCCAAGGAAAACGGCGTCAGGAAACTCTGTGAAAATTTTAGAGTGATCCAACGGTCGGATCAAAAGTTATGGTCGTTTCGAACCGGTACTCGAGTGCGGAGCGACGAGACCTCCGGCACATCGAGGAGCGATTCCACTTCTACTCCAAGGAAAACGGCGTCGGAAACTCTGTGAAAATTTTAGAGTGATCCAACGGTCGGATCAAAAGTTATGGTCGTTTCGACCGGTACTCGGTGCGGAGCGACGAGACCTCCGGCACATCGGGAGGCGATTCCACTTCTACTCCAAGGAAAACGGCGTCGGAAACTCTGTGAAAATTTTAGAGTGATCCAACGGTCGGATCAAAAGTTATGGTCGTTTCGAGCCGGTACTCGGAGTGCGGGCGACGAGACCTCCGGCACATCGAGGAGCGATTCCACTTCTACTCCAAGGAAAACGGCGTCCGGAAACTCTGTGAAAATTTTAGAGTGATCCAACGGTCGGATCAAAAGTTATGGTCGTTTCGAGCCGGTACTCGGGTGCGGAGCGACGAGACCTCCGGCACATCGGGAGCGATTCCACTTCTACTCCAAGGAAAACGGCGTCGGAAACTCTTTGTGAAAATTTTAGAGTGATCCAACGGTCGGATCAAAAGTTATGGTCGTTTCGACCGGTACTCCAGTATGGAGCGACGAGACCTCCGGCACATCGGGAGCGATTCCACTTCTACTCCAAGGAAAACGGCGTCAGGAAACTCTGTGAAAATTTTAGAGTGATCCAACGGTCGGATCAAAAGTTATGGTCGTTTCGAGCCGGTACTCGAGTATGGAGCGACGAGACCTCCGGCACATCGAGGAGCGATTCCACTTCTACTCCAAGGAAAACGGCGTCGGAAACTCTGTGAAAATTTTAGAGTGATCCAACGGTCGGATCAAAAGTTATGGTCGTTTCGAGCCGGTACTCGGGTATGGAGCGACGAGACCTCCGGCACATCGAGGAGCGATTCCACTTCTACTCCAAGGAAAACGGCGTCGGAAACTCTGTGAAAATTTTAGAGTGATCCAACGGTCGGATCAAAAGTTATGGTCGTTTCGAACCGGTACTCGAGTGCGGAGCGACGAGACCTCCGGCACATCGAGGAGCGATTCCACATCTACTCCAAGGAAAACGGCGTCGAGGAAACTCTGTGAAAATTTTAGAGTGATCCAACGGTCGGATCAAAAGTTATGGTCGTTTCGAACCGGTACTCGAGTGGAGCGACGAGACCTCCGGCACATCGAGGAGCGATTCCACATCTACTCCAAGGAAAACGGCGTCAGGAAACTCTGTGAAAATTTTAGAGTGATCCAACGGTCGGATCAAAAGTTATGGTCGTTTCGAGCCGGTACTCGGATGCGGCGACGAGACCTCCGGCACATCGAGGAGCGATTCCACTTCTACTCCAAGGAAAACGGCGTCGGAAACTCTGTGAAAATTTTAGAGTGATCCAACGGTCGGATCAAAAGTTATGGTCGTTTCGAGCCGGTACTGCAGTGGAGCGACGAGACCTCCGGCACATCGGGAGCGATTCCACTTCTACTCCAAGGAAAACGGCGTCCAGGAAACTCTGTGAAAATTTTAGAGTGATCCAACGGTCGGATCAAAAGTTATGGTCGTTTCGAGCCGGTACTGCGATGCGGAGCGCGAGACCTCCGGCACATCGGGGCGATTCCACTTCTACTCCAAGGAAAACGGCGTCGGAAACTCTGTGAAAATTTTAGAGTGATCCAACGGTCGGATCAAAAGTTATGGTCGTTTCGACCGGTACTCAGTGCGGGCGGCGAGACCTCCGGCACATCGAGGGCGATTCCACTTCTACTCCCAAGGAAAACGGCGTCGGAAACTCTGTGAAAATTTTAGAGTGATCCAACGGTCGGATCAAAAGTTATGGTCGTTTCGAACCGGTACTGCGAGTGGAGCGGCGAGACCTCCGGCACATCGAGGGCGATTCCACTTCTACTCCAAGGAAAACGGCGTCGGAAACTCCTGTGAAAATTTTAGAGTGATCCAACGGTCGGATCAAAAGTTATGGTCGTTTCGAACCGGTACTGCGGTGGAGCGACGAGACCTCCGGCACATCGAGGAGCGATTCCACTTCTACTCCAAGGAAAACGGCGTCGAGGAAAGCTCTGTGAAAATTTTAGAGTGATCCAACGGTCGGATCAAAAGTTATGGTCGTTTCGAGCCGGTACTCGGGTATGGAGCGACGAGACCTCCGGCACATCGGGAGCGATTCCACTTCTACTCCAAGGAAAACGGCGTCAGGAAACTCTGTGAAAATTTTAGAGTGATCCAACGGTCGGATCAAAAGTTATGGTCGTTTCGAGCCGGTACTCGGTGCAGGCGACGAGACCTCCGGCACATCGGGAGCGATTCCACTTCTACTCCAAGGAAAACGAGCGTCAGGAAACTCTGTGAAAATTTTAGAGTGATCCAACGGTCGGATCAAAAGTTATGGTCGTTTCGAGCCGGTACTCTAAGTATGGAGCGCGAGACCTCCGGCACATCGAGGAGCGATTCCACTTCTACTCCAAGGAAAACGGCGTCGGAAACTCTGTGAAAATTTTAGAGTGATCCAACGGTCGGATCAAAAGTTATGGTCGTTTCGAACCGGTACTCGAGTGCGGGCGACGAGACCTCCGGCACATCGAGGGCGATTCCACTTCTACTCCAAGGAAAACGGCGTCCGGAAACTCTGTGAAAATTTTAGAGTGATCCAACGGTCGGATCAAAAGTTATGGTCGTTTCGAGCCGGTACTCGAGTGCATGGAGGCGACGAGACCTCCGGCACATCGAGGGCGATTCCACTTCTACTCCAAGGAAAACGGCGTCCAGGAAACTCTGTGAAAATTTTAGAGTGATCCAACGGTCGGATCAAAAGTTATGGTCGTTTCGAGCCGGTACTCGAGTGGAGCGACGAGACCTCCCGGCACATCGAGGAGCGATTCCACTTCTACTCCAAGGAAAACGGCGTCCGGAAACTCCTGTGAAAATTTTAGAGTGATCCAACGGTCGGATCAAAAGTTATGGTCGTTTCGAGCCGGTACTCGAGTGCGGAGCGACGAGACCTCCGGCACATCGGGGCGATTCCACTTCTACTCCAAGGAAAACGGCGGTCGGAAACTCTGTGAAAATTTTAGAGTGATCCAACGGTCGGATCAAAAGTTATGGTCGTTTCGAACCGGTACTCGGGTACCGGAGCGCGAGACCTCCGGCACATCGAGGAGCGATTCCACTTCTACTCCAAGGAAAACGGCGTCGGAAACTCTGTGAAAATTTTAGAGTGATCCAACGGTCGGATCAAAAGTTATGGTCGTTTCGAGCCGGTACTCGAGTGGAGCGACGAGACCTCCGGCACATCGAGGAGCGATTCCACATTCTACTCCAAGGAAAACGGCGTCAGGAAACTCTGTGAAAATTTTAGAGTGATCCAACGGTCGGATCAAAAGTTATGGTCGTTTCGAACCGGTACTCTAGTGCGGAGGCGACGAGACCTCACGGCACATCGAGGAGCGATTCCACTTCTACTCCAAGGAAAACGGCGTCCGGAAACTCTGTGAAAATTTTAGAGTGATCCAACGGTCGGATCAAAAGTTATGGTCGTTTCGAGCCGGTACTCGGTGGAGGCGGCGAGACCTCCGGCACATCGAGGAGCGATTCCACTTCTACTCCAAGGAAAACGGCGTCGGAAACTCTGTGAAAATTTTAGAGTGATCCAACGGTCGGATCAAAAGTTATGGTCGTTTCGAGCCGGTACTCGCGGTGGGCGGCGAGACCTCCGGCACATCGAGGAGCGATTCCACTTCTACTCCAAGGAAAACGGCGTCCGGAAACTCTGTGAAAATTTTAGAGTGATCCAACGGTCGGATCAAAAGTTATGGTCGTTTCGAAACTCAATTTTGTGCGGGCGACGAGACCTCCGGCACATCGAGGAGCGATTCCACTTCTACTCCAAGGAAAACGGCGTCCGGAAACTCCTGTGAAAATTTTAGAGTGATCCAACGGTCGGATCAAAAGTTATGGTCGTTTCGAGCCGGTACTCAATGGTATGGAGCGACGAGACCTCCGGCACATCGAGGAGGCGATTCCACTTCTACTCCAAGGAAAACGGGCGTCGGAAACTCTGTGAAAATTTTAGAGTGATCCAACGGTCGGATCAAAAGTTATGGTCGTTTCGAACCGGTACTCGGTGCAAGTATGGAGCGACGAGACCTCCGGCACATCGGGAGCGATTCCACTTCTACTCCAAGGAAAACGGCGTCCAGGAAACTCTGTGAAAATTTTAGAGTGATCCAACGGTCGGATCAAAAGTTATGGTCGTTTCGACCGGTACTCGGGTTGGGAGCGACGAGACCTCCGGCACATCGAGGAGCGATTCCACTTCTACTCCAAGGAGGAAACACGGCGTCGGAAACTCCTGTGAAAATTTTAGAGTGATCCAACGGTCGGATCAAAAGTTATGGTCGTTTCGAACCGGTACTGCCGGTTCCTAGCGACGAGACCTCCGGCACATCGAGGCGATTCCACATCTACTCCAAGGAAAACGGACGTCAGGAAACTCTGTGAAAATTTTAGAGTGATCCAACGGTCGGATCAAAAGTTATGGTCGTTTCGAACCGGTACTCGAGTTGGAGCGACGAGACCTCCGGCACATCGAGGAGCGATTCCACATCTTCTACCCAAGGAAAACGGCGTCCGGAAAACTCTGTGAAAATTTTAGAGTGATCCAACGGTCGGATCAAAAGTTATGGTCGTTTCGAACCGGGTACTCTTGTGGTAGAGCGACGAGACCTCCGGCACATCGAGGAGCGATTCCCCATCTACTCCAAGGAAGACCGAGGTCGGGAAACTCTGTGAAAATTTTAGAGTGATCCAACGGTCGGATCAAAAGTTATGGTCGTTTCGACGGTTAGGTGCTACTGTGTGCAGGCGACGAGACCTCCGGCACATCGAGGAGGCGATTCCCATCTTACTCCAAGGAAAACCGGAAGGAAACTTGTGTGAAAATTTTAGAGTGATCCAACGGTCGGATCAAAAGTTATGGTCGTTTCGAGCGTAGCGTAGACGGAGGCGACGAGACCTTCGGCACATCGGGAGCGATTCCACTATCTACTCAAGGGAAAACGACGCGTCGGAAACTACTGTGAAAATTTTAGAGTGATCCAACGGTCGGATCAAAAGTTATGGTCGTTTCGAGCCGGTACTCGGGTACGGAGGCGACGAGACCTCCGGCACATCGAGGAGCGATTCCACTTCTACTCCAAGGAAAACGGCGTCCGGAAACTCCTGTGAAAATTTTAGAGTGATCCAACGGTCGGATCAAAAGTTATGGTCGTTTCGAACCGGTACTGCGTGTGCAGCGACGAGACCTCCGGCACATCGAGGAGCGATTCCACATCTACTCCAAGGAAAACGGCGTCCAGGAAACTCTGTGAAAATTTTAGAGTGATCCAACGGTCGGATCAAAAGTTATGGTCGTTTCGAGCCAGGTACTGCTGGTGCGGAGCGACGAGACCTCCGGCACATCGGAGGCGGGATTCCACTTCTACTCCAAGGAAAACGGCGTCGGAAACTCTGTGAAAATTTTAGAGTGATCCAACGGTCGGATCAAAAGTTATGGTCGTTTCGAACCGGTACTCTGCGGTGCGGAGCGACGAGACCTCCGGCACATCGGGAGGCGATTCCACATCTACTCCAAGGAAAACGGCGTCGGAAACTCCTGTGAAAATTTTAGAGTGATCCAACGGTCGGATCAAAAGTTATGGTCGTTTCGAGACCGGTACTCAGTGCGAGCGACGAGACCTCCGGCACATCGAGGAGCGATTCCACTTCTACTCCAAGGAAAACGACGTCCGGAAACTCTGTGAAAATTTTAGAGTGATCCAACGGTCGGATCAAAAGTTATGGTCGTTTCGACCGGTACTCGAGTGCGGGCGACGAGACCTCCGGCACATCGAGGAGCGATTCCACATCTACTCCAAGGAAAACGACGTCAGGAAACTCTGTGAAAATTTTAAAGTGATCCAACGGTCGGATCAAAAGTTATGGTCGTTTCGAACCGGTACTCTGATCTGGAGCGACGAGACCTCCGGCACATCGGAGGGCGATTCCACATCTACTCCAAGGAAAACGGCGTCCCAGGAAACTCTGTGAAAATTTTAGAGTGATCCAACGGTCGGATCAAAAGTTATGGTCGTTTCGACCGGTACTGCAGTGCGGGCGACGAGACCTCCGGCACATCGAGGGCGATTCCACATCTACTCCAAGGAAAACGGCGTCGGAAACTCCTGTGAAAATTTTAGAGTGATCCAACGGTCGGATCAAAAGTTATGGTCGTTTCGAACCGGTACTGCAGTGCAGGCGACGAGACCTCCGGCACATCGAGGAGCGATTCCACATCTACTCCAAGGAAAACGGCCTCGGAAACTCTGTGAAAATTTTAGAGTGATCCAACGGTCGGATCAAAAGTTATGGTCGTTTCGAGCCCGGTACTGCAGTGCAACGGCGACGAGACCTCCGGCACATCGAGGAGCGATTCCACATCTACTCCAAGGAAAACGGCGTCCGGAAACTCTGTGAAAATTTTAGAGTGATCCAACGGTCGGATCAAAAGTTATGGTCGTTTCGAACCGGTACTGCGGTGCGGGGCGACGAGACCTCCGGCACATCGAGGAGCGATTCCACTTCTACTCCAAGGAAAACGGCGTCCGGAAACTCTGTGAAAATTTTAGAGTGATCCAACGGTCGGATCAAAAGTTATGGTCGTTTCGAACCGGTACTGCAGTGCGGAGCGCGAGACCTCCGGCACATCGAGGAGCGATTCCACATCTACTCCAAGGAAAACGGCGTCCAGGAAACTCCTGTGAAAATTTTAGAGTGATCCAACGGTCGGATCAAAAGTTATGGTCGTTTCGAACCGGTACTCTGAGTGCGGAGCGACGAGACCTCCGGCACATCGAGGAGCGATTCCACATCTACTCCAAGGAAAACGGCGTCAGGAAACTCTGTGAAAATTTTTAGAGTGATCCAACGGTCGGATCAAAAGTTATGGTCGTTTCGAACCGGTACTCGAGTCTGGAGCGACGAGACCTCCGGCACATCGAGGAGCGATTCCACTTCTACTCCAAGGAAAACGAGCGTCGGAAACTCTGTGAAAATTTTAGAGTGATCCAACGGTCGGATCAAAAGTTATGGTCGTTTCGAACCGGTACTCGAGTGCAGGCGACGAGACCTCCGGCACATCGAGGAGCGATTCCACATCTACTCCAAGGAAAACGGCCTCCGGAAACTCTGTGAAAATTTTAGAGTGATCCAACGGTCGGATCAAAAGTTATGGTCGTTTCCAACCGGTACTACGATGCGGGAGCGACGAGACCTCCGGCACATCGAGGAGCGATTCCACTTCTATTCCAAGGAAAACAGCGTCCGGAAACTCCTGTGAAAATTTTAGAGTGATCCAACGGTCCGATCAAAAGTTATGGTCGTTTCGAACCGGTACTCTAGTCTGGAGCGACGAGACCTCCGGCACATCGAGGAGCGATTCCACATCTACTCCAAGGAAAACGGCGTCAGGAAACTCCCTGTGAAAATTTTAGAGTGATCCAACGGTCGGATCAAAAGTTATGGTCGTTTCGAACCGGTACTGCGGTGCGGAGCGGCGAGACCTCCGGCACATCGGAGGGCGATTCCACTTCTACTCCAAGGAAAACGGCGTCCGGAAACTCTGTGAAAATTTTAGAGTGATCCAACGGTCGGATCAAAAGTTATGGTCGTTTCGAGCCGGTACTCTGGTGGGAGCGACGAGACCTCCGGCACATCGAGGAGCGATTCCACATCTACTCCAAGGAAAACGGCGTCCAGGAAACTCTGTGAAAATTTTAGAGTGATCCAACGGTCGGATCAAAAGTTATGGTCGTTTCGAGCCGGTACTGCGGTGCGGAGCGACGAGAGCTCCGGCACATCGAGGAGTGATTCCACTTCTACTCCAAGGAAAACAGCGTACGGAAACTCCTGTGAAAATTTTAGAGTGATCCAACGGTCGGATCAAAAGTTACGGTCGTTTCGAACCGGTACTCTGGTCTGGAGCAACGAGACCTCCGGCACATCGAGGAGCGATTCCACATCTACTTCAAGGAAAACAGCGTCCGGAAACACCTGTGAAAATTTTAGAGTGATCCAACAGTCGGATCAAAAGTTATGGTCGTTGATGCAACCATATTATTCAATAGTTTCACCCACATTTAACTAGTGTTTTGCCTATGTTTTATATATAAAATGCCTTGATATTCTTTGTTTTATGTTTTGAAGGCACTTTTGGATGAAAGATGCAAAAAGGAGTAAATTGGAGATAATTGGCAGATTTGACCTTGATCGATGTTTTGTGCAGAGCGTGAGCTCTAGAGGTTGAAATGAAGTGATTCCAGTGGAATTAAAAAGGTAACATCCATACCTTTCTGGACATCTAAGGCAAGAAAATAAAATAAGGAAGAGCATGGAAATCGCAGCCTTCAAAGTCAAATCTCGCAATCTGCCAGTGTTGACCTTTGGCCATTCCAACTTGAATATCTGGAGCTACAGAAGTCCAATTGATGCAAACTCAATTTTGTTGGATTCATGACTCAAATTTATATAAACGCTCAAAATTGCAGCCAAAAACGATGTCATATGAGGGAGATATGATTTTTCAAAGATGACATCTGAATTCTGCCAGCAAACGAGGTTTCGTGAAGAAACGAGTCCAAATGACATTCGAAGCATTTAAACCGATATCCAAGTTTTTATTTCAGCAATTTAGCTCCTCTAAATCAAAGCTTGAAGATTTCATGCAAGGCTATTTCTTCTTTTTAGGAAAATAGTTATTGAAGTACTTAAATGTAAACGGTCTACTTAATGGAGGACTATTTTGTAAAATAGAGACCTAGGGTTTCCTAGGATATAAAAAGAATGAGAGAAGAGAAGGGGAGCAGCCAGCCAAGGAGAGAAAAACGCCCCCTTCCTCTAAGAAACCCTAAATTATGCATTCTTTCTTCTTTTTGATTAGTTGTTCAACAAACATGCAAGGCTAAACACTTTTTCTTGGTTGCAAGGACACGGAAACCTTCGGATTTCAAGAGCTGTGAGATTTATTTTACCTTTTCTTTTCGGTTTATATGATGAATATGTTTGTTCTCCTATGCTTATTTTTCCTATGATTGTTTATTTTAATTGCTAGAGCGGACTCTAAGTTATTATTGTAGACAATCTATTGTTAAGTTTGATATCAAAACCGGAGTTGTGGTATATGAACTTGTGAAGCAAGCGAGTTTAATAATTGTGGCGGATCTACGTTATTAATCTTAGGGAGAACATTCAATCAAATCAAACATAGGCTATGAGACGAGTTATGTTTTCTTGATTAATCAACTTATCTAGTTCTTAAAGGTTTGCCATTGAATTAAATTACTAGTGCGGACTTTGTGGTTGTTTGATGGTTAGGGCTAGTTATACGGCGGATCCGTTAACTAACCAATGTTAAGAAGAGATAAATATTCGAGAATATAAATTGATGTTTCGTTTCCATGATCGGTTCGATTTACGTAGGTGGATGTGTGCTTGTGACCAAGGTTTGTTCTCTTGATAATTTTCGATTTTATTAAATTTAGTTTGATAGTTTTCTGTTTTCTTTTGCTTTAGCCTAGATAACGTCCAACCCCCCCCCCCAAATTGCATATCATCTAGCATAAAAATCGACTTGAATCTTCCTCGTGGGATCGACCCCTTGCTTGCTCTATACTATCTTGTGTGTTGTGTTTGAAGCTAGGGTAATTAATTTGTGCGACCGCGACATCGCAAAGATCGTTTCGAACCGGTACTCTGAGTGCGGAGCGACGAGACCTCCGGCACATCGAGGAGCGATTCCACTTCTACTCCAAGGAAAACGGCGTCCAGGAAACTCCTGTGAAAATTTTAGAGTGATCCAACGGTCGGATCAAAAGTTATGGTCGTTTCGAACCGGTACTCCGAGTGCGGAGCGACGAGACCTCCGGCCAATCGAGGAGCGATTCCACATCTACTCCAAGGAAAACAGCGTCCGGAAATTCCTGTAAAAATTTTAGAGTGATCCAACGGTCGGATCAAAAGTTATGGTCGTTTCGAACCGGTACTCTGTGCGGAGCGACGAGAGCTCCGGCACATCGAGGAGGGATTCCACTTCTACTCCAAGGAAAACAGCGTCAGGAAACTCCTGTGAAAATTTTAGAGTGATCCAACGGTCGGATAAAAAGTTATGGTCGTTTCGAACCGGTACTCGGGTCTGGAGCGACGAGACCTCCGGCACATCGAGGAGCGATTCCACATCTACTCCAAGGAAAACAGCCTCGGAAACTCCTGTGAAAATTTTAGAGTGATCCAACGGTCGGATCAAAAGTTATGGTCGTTTCCAACCGGTACTCTGGTCTGCAGCGACGAGACCTCCGGCACATCGAGGAGCGATTCCACTTCTACTCCAAGGAAAACAGCGTTCGGAAACTCCTGTGAAAATTTTAGAGTGATCCAACGGTCGGATCAAAAGTTATGGTCGTTTCGAACCGGTACTCTGGTCTGGAGCGACGAGACCTCCGGCACATCGAGGAGCGATTCCATATCTACTCCAAGGAAAACAGCGTCAGGAAACTCCTGTGAAAATTTTAGAGTGATCCTAACGGTCGGATCAAAAGTTATGGTCATTTCGAACCGGTACTGCGGTGCGGAGCGGACGAGACCTCCGGCACATCGAGGAGCGATTCCACATCTACTCCAAGGAAAACGGCGTCCAGGAAACTCTGTGAAAATTTTAGAGTGATCCAACGGTCGGATCAAAAGTTATGGTCATTTCGAACCGGTACTCGGGTATGGAGCGACGAGACCACCGGCACATCGAGGAGCGATTCCACATATACTCCAAGGAAAACGGCGTCAGGAAACTCTGTGAAAATTTTAGAGTGATCCAACGGTCGGATCAAAAGTTATGGTCGTTTCGAACAAGTACTCAGTGCAGGCGACGAGACCTCCGGCACATCGAGGAGCGATTCCACATCTACTCCAAGGAAAACGGCCTCGGAAACTCCTGTGAAAATTTTAGAGTGATCCAACGGTCGGATCAAAAGTTATGGTCGTTTCGAGCGGTACTGCGGTCAGGGCGACGAGACCTCCGGCACATCGAGGAGCGATTCCATATCTACTCCAAGGAAAACAGCGTCAGGAAACTCCTGTGAAAATTTTAGAGTGATCCAACGGTCGGATCAAAAGTTATGGTCATTTCGAACCGGTACTCTGGAGCGACGAGACCTCCGGCACATCGGGAGCGATTCCACATCTACTCCAAGGAAAACGGCGTCAGGAAACTCTGTGAAAATTTTAGAGTGATCCAACGGTCGGATCAAAAGTTATGGTCATTTCGAACCGGTACTGCAGTGCGGAGCGACGAGACCTCGGCACATCGAGGAGCGATTCCACATCTACTCCAAGGAAAACGGCGTCAGGAAACTCTGTGAAAATTTTAGAGTGATCCAACGGTCGGATCAAAAGTTATGGTCGTTTCGAACCGGTACTCAGTGCGGAGCGACGAGACCTCCGGCACATCGAGGAGCGATTCCACATCTACTCCAAGGAAAACGGCGTCCGGAAATTCTGTGAAAATTTTTAGAGTGATCCAACGGTCGGATCAAAAGTTATGGTCGTTTCGAGCCGGTACTGCGGTGGAGCGGACGAGACCTCCGGCACATCGAGGAGCGATTCCACTTCTACTCCAAGGAAAACGGCGTCCAGGAAACTCTGTGAAAATTTTAGAGTGATCCAACGGTCGGATCAAAAGTTATGGTCGTTTGAACCGGTACTGCGGTGTGGAGCGACGAGACCTCCGGCACATCGAGGAGCGATTCCACATCTACTCCAAGGAAAACGACCTCCGGAAACTCTGTGAAAATTTTAGAGTGATCCAACGGTCGGATCAAAAGTTATGGTCGTTTCAACCGGTACTGCAGTGCGGGCGACGAGACCTCCGGCACATCGAGGAGCGATTCCACTTCTACTCCAAGGAAAACGACGTCAGGAAACTCCTGTGAAAATTTTAGAGTGATCCAACGGTCGGATCAAAAGTTATGGTCGTTTCGAACCGGTACTGCGAGTGGAGCGGCGAGACCTCCGGCACATCGGGAGCGATTCCACATCTACTCCAAGGAAAACGGCGTCGGAAACTCTGTGAAAATTTTAGAGTGATCCAACGGTCGGATCAAAAGTTATGGTCGTTTCGAACCGGTACTGCAGTGCGGGAGCGACGAGACCTCCGGCACATCGGGAGCGATTCCACTTCTACTCCAAGGAAAACGGCGTCAGGAAACTCTGTGAAAATTTTAGAGTGATCCAACGGTCGGATCAAAAGTTATGGTCGTTTCGAACCGGTACTGCGAGTGCGGGCGACGAGACCTCCGGCACATCGAGGAGCGATTCCACATCTACTCCAAGGAAAACGGCGTCGGAAACTCTGTGAAAATTTTAGAGTGATCCAACGGTCGGATCAAAAGTTATGGTCGTTTCGAGCCGGTACTCAGTGCGGAGCGACGAGACCTCCGGCACATCGAGGAGTGATTCCACTTCTACTCAAGGAAAACAGCGTACGGAAACTCCTGTGAAAATTTTAGAGTGATCCAACGGTCGGATCAAAAGTTATGGTCGTTTCGAACCAGTATGCTGATGCGGAGCAGCGAGACCTCGGCACATCGAGGAGGCGATTCCACATCTACTTCAAGGAAAACGACGTCAGGAAACACTGTGAAAATTTTAGAGTGATCCAACAGTCGGATCAAAAGTTATGGTCGTTGATGCAACCATATTATTCAATAGTTTCACCCACATTTAACTAGTGTTTTGCCTATGTTTTATATATAAAATGCCTTGATATTCTTTGTTTTATGTTTTGAAGGCACTTTTGGATGAAAGATGCAAAAAGGAGTAAATTGGAGATAATTGGCAGATTTGACCTTGATCGATGTTTTGTGCGGAGCGTGAGCTCTAGAGGTTGAAATGAAGTGATTCCAGTGGAATTAAAAAGGTAACATCCATACCTTTACGGACATCTAAGGCAAGAAAATAAAAATAAGGAAGAGCATGGAAATCGCAGCCTTCAAAGTCAAATCTCGCAATCTGCCGGTGTTGACCTTTGGCCATTCCAACTTGAATATCTGGAGCTACAGAAGTCCAATTGATGCAAACTCAATTTTGTTGGATTCATGACTCAAATTTATATAAACGCTCAAAATTGCAGCCAAAAACGATGTCATATGAGGGAGATATGATTTTTCAAAGATGACATCTGAATTCTGGCAGCAAACGAGGTTTCGTGAAGAAACGAGTCCAAATGACATTCGAAGCATTTAAACCGATATCCAAGTTTTTATTTCAGCAATTTAGCTCCTCTAAATCAAAGCTTGAAGATTTCATGCAAGGCTATTTCTTCTTTTTAGGAAAATAGTTATTGAAGTACTTAAATGTAAACCGAGTCTACTTAATGGAGGACTATTTTGTAAAATAGAGACCTAGGGTTTCCTAGGATATAAAAAGAATGAGAGAAGAGAAGGGGAGCAGCCAGCCAAGGAGAGAAAAACGCCCCCTTCCTCTAAGAAACCCTAAATTATGCATTCTTTCTTCTTTTTGATTAGTTGTTCAACAAACATGCAAGGCTAAACACTTTTTCTTGGTTGCAAGGACACGGAAACCTTCGGATTTCAAGAGACTGTGAGATTTATTTTACCTTTTCTTTTCAGTTTATATGATGAATATGTTTGTTCTCCTATGCTTATTTTTCCTATGATTGTTTATTTTAATTGCTAGAGCGGACTCTAAGTTATTATTGTAGACAATCTATTGTTAAGTTTGATATCAAAACCGGAGTTGTGGTATATGAACTTGTGAAGCAAGCGAGTTTAATAATTGTGGCGGATCTACGTTATTAATCTTAGGGAGAACATTCAATCAAATCAAACATAGACTAGCGGACGGTTATGTTTTCTTGATTAATCAACTTATCTAGTTCTTAAGGTAGCCATTGAATTAAATTACTAGGTGCGGACACTGTGGTTGTTTGATGGTTAGGGCTAGTTATACGGCGGATCCGTTAACTAACCAATGTTAAGAAGAGATAAATATTCAGAATATAAATTGATGTTTCGTTTCCATGATCGGTTGGATTTCGTAGGTGGATGTGTGCTTGTGACCAAGGTTTGTTCTCTTGATAATTTTTCGATTTTATTAAATTTAGTTTGATAGTTTCTGTTTTCTTTTGCTTTAGCCTAGATAACGTCCAACCCCCCCCCCCCAAATTGCATATCATCTAGCATAAAAATCGACTTGAATCTTCCTCGTGGGATCAGACCCCTTGCTTGCTCTATACTATCTTGTGTGTTGTGTTTGAAGCTAGGGTAATTAATTTGTGCGACCGCGACATCGCAACGGTCGTTTCGAGCCGGTACTCTTCCTGGCGGGCGACGAGACCTCCGGCACATCGAGGAGCGATTCCACTTCTACTCCAAGGAAAACGGCGTCCGGAAACTCTGTGAAAATTTTAGAGTGATCCAACGGTCGGATCAAAAGTTATGGTCGTTTCGAACCGGTACTGCGGTGCCGGAGCGACGAGACCTCCGGCCACATCGAGGAGCGATTCCACATCTACTCCAAGGAAAACGACGTCGGAAACTCTGTGAAAATTTTAGAGTGATCCAACGGTCGGATCAAAAGTTATGGTCGTTTCGAACCGGTACTCGAGTGCGGAGGCGACGAGACCTCCGGCACATCGGAGGCGATTCCACTTCTACTCCAAGGAAAACGGCGTCCAGGAAACTCCTGTGAAAATTTTAGAGTGATCCAACGGTCGGATCAAAAGTTATGGTCGTTTCGAGCCGGGTACTGCGGTGCGGAGCGCGAGACCTCCGGCACATCGAGGAGCGATTCCACTTCTACTCCAAGGAAAACGGCGTCCCAGGAAACTCCTGTGAAAATTTTAGAGTGATCCAACGGTCGGATCAAAAGTTATGGTCGTTTCGAACCGGTACTGCGAGTTGCGGAGCGACGAGACCTCCGGCACATCGGGAGCGATTCCACATCTACTCCAAGGAAAACGGCGTCAGGAAACTCTCTGTGAAAATTTTAGAGTGATCCAACGGTCGGATCAAAAGTTATGGTCGTTTCAAGCCGGTACTCTGAGTGCGGAGCGACGAGACCTCCGGCACATCGAGGGCGATTCCACATCTACTCCAAGGAAAACGGCGTCCGGAAACTCCTGTGAAAATTTTAGAGTGATCCAACGGTCGGATCAAAAGTTATGGTCGTTTCGAACCGGTACTCGAGTGCGGAGCGACGAGACCTCCGGCACATCGAGGAGCGATTCCACTTCTACTCCAAGGAAAACGGCGTCGGAAACTCCTGTGAAAATTTTAGAGTGATCCAACGGTCGGATCAAAAGTTATGGTCGTTTCGAACCGGTACTGCAGTGCGGAGCGACGAGACCTCCGGCACATCGAGGAGCGATTCCACATCTACTCCAAGGAAAACGGCGTCCCAGGAAACTCCTGTGAAAATTTTAGAGTGATCCAACGGTCGGATCAAAAGTTATGGTCGTTTCGAACCCGGTACTCAGTGCGGGCGACGAGACCTCCGGCACATCGAGGAGCGATTCCACATCTACTCCAAGGGAAAACGGCGTCGGAAACTCCTGTGAAAATTTTAGAGTGATCCAACGGTCGGATCAAAAGTTATGGTCGTTTCGAGCCAGCGGTACTGCGGTCTGGAGCGGCGAGACCTCCGGCACATCGAGGGCGATTCCACATCTACTCCAAGGAAAACGGCGTCGGGAAACTCTGTGAAAATTTTAGAGTGATCCAACGGTCGGATCAAAAGTTATGGTCGTTTCGAGCCGGTACTAGGTGCGGAGGCGGCGAGACCTCCGGCACATCGAGGAGCGATTCCACATCTACTCCAAGGAAAACGGCGTCGGAAACTCTGTGAAAATTTTAGAGTGATCCAACGGTCGGATCAAAAGTTATGGTCGTTTCGAACCGGTACTCAGTCCGGAGCGCGAGACCTCCGGCACATCGGAGAGCGATTCCACATCTACTCCAAGGAAAACCGTCCTGGAAACTCTGTGTGAAAATTTTAGAGTGATCCAACGGTCGGATCAAAAGTTATGGTCGTTTCGAACCGGTACTGCGAGGCGAGGCGAGACCCTCCGGGACATCGAGGAGCGATTCCACATCTACTCCAAGGAAAGAACATCTCGGAAACTCCTGTAAAAATTTTTAGAGTGATCCAACGGTCGGATCAAAAGTTATGGTCGTTTCGAACGTCAGATCTCGGCGGGGCGGGCAGCGAGACCTCGGCACATCGAGGAGGGATTCCACATCTACTCCAAGGAAAACGGCCTCGGAAACTCTGTGAAAATTTTAGAGTGATCCAACGGTCGGATCCAAAAGTTATGGTCGTTTCAGGACACTGGTGCTCGGGTCCGGAGCGACGAGACCTCCGGCACATCGAGGAGGCGATTCCACATCTACTCCAAGGAAAATCAGCTCCTCAGGAAACTCCTCGTGAAAATTTTAGAGTGATCCAACGGTCGGATCAAAAGTTATGGTCGTTTCCCGAACCGTACTGCGGTGGAGCGGCGAGACCTCTCCAGCACATCGAGGAGGCGATTCCACTTCTACTCCAAGGGAAAACGCCGGTCAGGAAACTCGTGAAAATTTTAGAGTGATCCAACGGTCCGATCAAAAGTTATGGATCGGTTCGACCCGTTCCTGGGAGGAAGGGCGAGACCTCGGCACATCGAGGAGCGATTCCACTTCTATTCAAGGAAAACGGCGTCGGAAACTCCTGTGAAAATTTTAGAGTGATCCAACGGTCGGATCAAAAGTTATGGTCGTTTCGAGTCGTCCCGGAGGCGACGAGACCTCCGGCACATCGAGGAGATTCCACTTCTACTCCAAGGAAAACGGCGTCCGGAAACTCCTGTGAAATTTTTAGAGTGATCCATCCGGTCGGATCAAAAGTTATGGTCGTTAAGGCGTACTGGTGCGGAGCGACGAGACCTCCGGCACATCGAGGAGCGATTCCACATCTACTCCGAGGAAAACGGCGTCAGGAAACTCCCTGTGAAAATTTTAGAGTGATCCAACGGTCGGATCAAAAGTTATGGTCGTTTCGAACAGGTACTGGGTCTGGAGCGACGAGACCTCGCGCACATCGAGGAGCGATTCCACTTCTACTCAAGGAAAACGGCGTCGGAAACTCCTCGTGAAAATTTTAGAGTGATCCAACGGTCGGATCAAAAGTTATGGTCGTTTCGAACCGGTACTGCAGTGCGGAGCACGAGACCTCCGGCACATCGAGGAGCGATTCCCATCTACTCCAAGGAAAACTGACGTCACGGAAACTCTGTGTGAAAATTTTAGAGTGATCCAACGATCGGATCAAAAGTTATGGTCGTTGATGCACCGGTACTCGTGATGCAGGGCGGCAGAGACCTCCGGCACGGCGCGAGCGGTTCTTCATCTACTCCAAGGAAAACAGCGTCTCGAGAGCTCCTACATGCAAAAATTTTTAGAGTGGTCAACGGTCGGATCAAAAGTTATGGTCGTTTGAACCAGGTACTCAGGTGAGAAGCGACGAGACCTCAGCTTGCACATGGAAGAGGCGATTCCACATCTACTCAGAGATGCAGCGTGAGGAAACTCCTAGGGTGAAAATTAATTTGTGTCGACCGCGACATCACAACGGTCGTTTCGAACGGTACTCTGTGATGCAGGCGGCCGAGACCTCCGGCACATCGAGGAGGCGATTCCTCATCTCCTCCAAGGAAGCCGGCGTCGCGAAACTCCTTGTGAAAATTTTAGAGTGATCCAACGGTGGGATCAAAAGTTATGGTCGTTTCGAGCCGGCACTTTCGCGTTGGAGGCGAGCGAGACCTCCGGCCAATCGGAGCGATTCCACATCTACTCCAAGGAAAACGGCGTCGGAAATTCTGTAGAAAATTTTAGAGTGATCCAACGGTCGGATCAAAAGTTATGGTCGTTTGAACCGTTACTGCGAGCGCAGGGGGCGAGGCCTCCCGGCACATCGAGGGGGGGATTCCCCTTCTACTCCAAGGAAACCGGGGTCCAGGGAAACTCCTGTGAAAATTTTAGAGTGATCCAACGGTCGGATAAAAAATTATGGTCGTTTCGAGGGCACTAGTGGAGCGGCGAGACCTCCGGCACATCGAGGAGCGATTCCACATCTACTCCAAGGAAAACTGACCTCGGAAACTCTGTGAAAATTTTAGAGTGATCCAACGGTCGGATCAAAAGTTATGGTCGTTAACCGTTGCGTACGAGGGCGCGAGACCTCGGCACATCGAGGAGCGATTCCACTTCTACTCCAAGGAAAACAGCGTCCCGGAAACTCGGAGAAAATTTTAGAGTGATCCAACGGTCGATCAAAAGTTATGGTCGTTTCGAACGGTACTCCGAGTACAGGCGACCGAGACCTCGGCACATCGAGGAGCGATTCCATATCTACTCAAGGAAACCAAGGCGTCCGGAAACTCTGTCAAAATTTTAGAGTGATCTAACGGTCGGATCAAAAGTTATGGCCCTTTCTAACGGTACTCCGAGTCAGGGGCGCGAGACCTCGGACATCGAAGCGATTCCACTTCTACTCCAAGGAAAACGGCGTTCAGGAAACTCTGTGAAAATTTTAGAGTGATCCAACGGTCGGATCAAAAGATTATGGTCCTTTCGAGCGGTACTACTGGGCGGAGGCGAGCGAGACCTCAAGGCACATCGGAGGCGATTCCACTTCTACTCCAAGGAAAACGGCGTCGGAAACTCATCTGAAAATTTTAGAGTGATCCAACGGTCGGATCAAAAGTTATGGTCGTTTCGAACCGGTGCAAACAGTGCGGAGCGACGAGACCTCAGAGCACCGAGGAGCGATTCCACATCTACTCCAAGGAAGCGAGCTGTCGGAAACTCTCATGAAAATTTTAGAGTGATCCAACGGTCGGATCAAAAGTTTATGAGTCGTTTCGCTAGCGGTACTGCAGTGCGGCGGCGACGAGACCTCCGGCACATCGAGGAGCGATTCCACATCTACTCCCAGGAAAAAACGGCGTCCGGAAACTCTGTGTAAAGAAAATTTTAGAGTGATCCAACGGTCGGATCAAAAGTTATGGTCCTTTCGAGCCGGTACTCGCAAGTGCGGGGGCGGCGAGACCTCCGGCACATCGAGGAGCGATTCCACATCTACTCCAGGAAAACGGCGTCAGGAAACTCTTGTGAAAATTTTAGAGTGATCCAACGGTCGGATCAAAAGTTATGGTCGTTTCGAACCGGTACTCTGAGGTATGGAGCGACGAGACCTCAGGCCAATCGGGAGCGATTCCACATCTACTCCAAGGAAAGCGGCGTCCGAAACTCTGTGAAAATTTTAGAGTGATCCAACGGTCGGATCAAAAGTTATGGTCGTTTCGAGCCGGTCCTTGCAGTTTGGAGCGGCGAGACCTCCGGCACATCGAGGAGCGATTCCACTTCTACTCCAAGGAAAACGGCGTCGGAAACTCTGTGAAAATTTTAGAGTGATCCAACGGTCGGATCAAAAGTTATGGTCGTTTCGACCGTTACTGCAGTGCGGAGCGACGAGACCTCCGGCACATCGAGGAGCGATTCCACTTCTACTCCAAGGAAAGCGGCGTCAGGAAACTCTGTGAAAATTTTAGAGTGATCCAACGGTCGGATCAAAAGTTATGGTCGTTTGGCCAGCGGTACTCGATGCAGAAGCGCGACGAGACCTCCGGCACATCGGGAGCGATTCCACATCTACTCCAAGGAAAGACGGCGTCAGGAAACTCCTGTGAAAATTTTAGAGTGATCCAACGGTCGGATCAAAAGTTATGGTCGTTTCGGAGCCGGTACTGCGAGTGCGGAGCGGCGAGACCTCGGCACATCGGAGCGATTCCACTTCTACTCCAAGGAAAACGGCGTCAGGAAACTCTGTGAAAATTTTAGAGTGATCCAAGGTCGGATCAAAAAGTTATGGTCGTTTCCACCGGTATTTCGGTGCGGAGCGGCGAGACCTCCGGCACATCGAGGCGATTCCACTTCTACTCCAAGGAAAACGGCGTCGAGAACTCTGTGAAAATTTTAGAGTGATCCAACGGTCGGATCAAAAGTTATGGTCGTTTCGGCTAGGTACTCGGTGCATGGGCGGCGAGACCTCCGGCAGATCGGGAGCGATTCCACATCTACTCCAAGGAAAGCGGCGTCCAGGAAACTCCTGTGAAAATTTTAGAGTGATCAGCCGGTCGGATCAAAAGTTATGGTCGTTTCGAACCGGTACTGCGGTGCAGGAGCGGCGAGACCTCAGGCACATCGAGGAGCGATTCCACATCTACTCCAAGGAACGCGGCGTCACAGGAAACTCCTGTGAAAATTTTAGAGTGATCCAGGTCGGATCAAAAGTTATGGTCGTTTCGAACCGGTACTGTGGTTCGGGCGGCGCGAGACCTCCGGCACATCGGGAGGCGATTCCACATCTACTCCAAGGAAAACAGGCGTCCGGAAACTCCTGTGAAAATTTTAGAGTGATCCAGCGGTCGGATCAAAAGTTATGGTCGTTTGGAGCCGGTACTGCGGTGCGGAGGCGGCGAGACCTCCGGCACATCGGGAGGCGATTCCACATCTACTCCAAGGAAAACGGCCTCCCGGAAACTCTGTCGAAATTTTTAGGTGATCCAACGGTCCCGGATCCAAAAGTTATGGTCGTTTCGACCGGTACTGCGGTGCGGAGCGACGAGACCTCCGAGCACATCGAGGAGCGATTCCACTTCTACTCCAAGGAAAAGCGTCCAGGAAACTCTGTGAAAATTTTAGAGTGATCCAACGGTCGGATCAAAAGTTATGGTCGTTTCGAGCCGGTACTCGGTGCGGAGGCGGCGACGAGACCTCCGGCACATCGAGGAGCGATTCCACATCTACTCCAAGGAAAACGGCGTCGGAAACTCTGTGAAAATTTTAGAGTGATCCAACGGTCGGATCAAAAGTTATGGTCGTTTCGAGCCGGTACTGCGGTGCGGAGCGACGAGACCTCGGCACATCGAGGAGCGATTCCACTTCTACTCCAAGGAAAACGGCGTCGGAAACTCCTGTGAAAATTTTAGAGTGATCCAACGGTCGGATCAAAAGTTATGGTCGTTTCGAACCGGTACTCAGTATGCGGGCGACGAGACCTCCGGCACATCGAGGAGCGATTCCACATCTACTCCAAGGAAAACGGCGTCAGGAAACTCTGTGAAAATTTTAGAGTGATCCAACGGTCGGATCAAAAGTTATGGTCGTTTCGAACCGGTACTCGGTGCCGGAGGCGGCGAGACCTCCGGCACATCGGAGGAGCGATTCCACATCTACTCCAAGGAAAACGGCGTCCAGGAAACTCTGTGAAAATTTTAGAGTGATCCAACGGTCGGATCAAAAGTTATGGTCGTTTCGAACCGGTACTCGAGTGCGGAGCGGCGAGACCTCCGGCACATCGAGGAGCGATTCCACATCTACTCCAAGGAAAACGGCGTCGGAAACTCTGTGAAAATTTTAGAGTGATCCAACGGTCGGATCAAAAGTTATGGTCGTTTCGAACCGGTACTCGGTGCGGAGCGGCGAGACCTCCGGCACATCGAGGAGCGATTCCACATCTACTCCAAGGAAAACGGCGTCGGAAACTCCTGTGAAAATTTTAGAGTGATCCAACGGTCGGATCAAAAGTTATGGTCGTTTCGAACCCGGTACTGCGGTGCGGAGCGGCGAGACCTCCGGCACATCGGAGCGATTCCACTTCTACTCCAAGGAAAACGGCGTCAGGAAACTCTGTGAAAATTTTAGAGTGATCCAACGGTCGGATCAAAAGTTATGGTCGTTTCGAAGCCGGTACTCGAGTGCGGAGCGACGAGACCTCCGGCACATCGAGGAGCGATTCCACATCTACTCCAAGGAAAACGGCGTCAGGAAACTCAGTGAAAATTTTAGAGTGATCCAACGGTCGGATCAAAAGTTATGGTCGTTTCGAACCGGTACTACGAGTGCGGAGTGACGAGACCTCCGGCACATCGGGAGCGATTCCACATCTACTCCAAGGAAAACGGCGTCGGAAACTCTGTGAAAATTTTAGAGTGATCCAACGGTCGGATCAAAAGTTATGGTCGTTTCGAACCGGTACTCGAGTGCGGAGCGACGAGACCTCGGCACATCGAGGAGCGATTCCACTTCTACTCCAAGGAAAACGGCGTCCGGAAACTCCGTGAAAATTTTAGAGTGATCCAACGGTCGGATCCAAAGTTATGGTCGTTTCGAACCGGTACTCCGAGTGCATGGAGCGACGAGACCCTCCGGCACATCGAGGAGCGATTCCACTTCTACTCCAAGGAAAACGGCGTCGGAAACTCTGTGAAAATTTTAGAGTGATCCAACGGTCGGATCCAAAAGTTATGGTCGTTTCGAACCGGTACTCGCAGTGCGGGCGACGAGACCTCGGCACATCGAGGAGCGATTCCACATCTACTCCAAGGAAAACGGCGTCGGAAACTCTGTGAAAATTTTAGAGTGATCCAACGGTCGGATCCAAAGTTATGGTCGTTTCGAACCGGTACTACTGGTACGGGCGACGAGACCTCCGGCACATCGAGGAGCGATTCCACTTCTACTCCAAGGAAAACGGCGTCAGGAAACTCTGTGAAAATTTTAGAGTGATCCAGCGGTCGGATCAAAAGTTATGGTCGTTTCGAACCGGTACTACGGTGCGGAGCGGCGAGACCTCGGCACATCGGGAGCGATTCCACATCTACTCCAAGGAAAACGGGCGTTCGGAAACTCTGTGAAAATTTTAGAGTGATCCAACGGTCGGATCAAAAGTTATGGTCGTTTCGAGCCGGTACTACGGTGCAGGAGGCGACGAGACCTCCGGCACATCGGGAGCGATTCCACTTCTACTCCAAGGAAAACGGCGTCGGAAACTCTGTGAAAATTTTAGAGTGATCCAACGGTCGGATCAAAAGTTATGGTGGTTTCGAGCCGGTACTCTGGTGCAGGAGCGACGAGACCTCCGGCACATCGAGGGGCGATTCCACATCTACTCCAAGGAAAACGGCGTCCAGGAAACTCTGTGAAAATTTTAGAGTGATCCAACGGTCGGATCAAAAGTTATGGTCGTTTCGAACCGGTACTACTGAGTGCGGAGCGCCGAGACCTCCGGCACATCGGAGGAGCGATTCCACATCTACTCCAAGGAAAGCGGCGTCGGAAACTCCTGTGAAAATTTTAGAGTGATCCAGCGGTCGGATCAAAAGTTATGGTCGTTTCGAAGCCGGTACTCAGTATGGAGCGGCGAGACCTCCGGCACATCGAGGAGCGATTCCACTTCTACTCCAAGGAAAACGGCGTCAGGAAACTCCTGTGAAAATTTTAGAGTGATCCAGCGGTCGGATCAAAAGTTATGGTCGTTTCGAGCCGGTACTCAGTGTGGAGGCGGCGAGACCTCGGCACATCGAGGAGCGATTCCACTCTACTCCAAGGAAAGCGGCGTCCGGAAACTCCTGTGAAAATTTTAGAGTGATCCAACGGTCGGATCAAAAGTTATGGTCGTTTCGACCGGTACTCGATGGAGGCGACGAGACCTCGGCACATCGAGGAGGCGATTCCACATCTACTCCAAGGAAAACGGCGTCCGGAAACTCTGTGAAAATTTTAGAGTGATCCAACGGTCGGATCAAAAGTTATGGTCGTTTCGACCGGTACTCCGAGTGCGGAGCGGCGAGACCTCCGGCACATCGAGGAGCGATTCCACATCCACTCCAAGGAAAACAGCGTCCGGAAACTCCTGTGAAAATTTTAGAGTGATCCAACGGTCGGATCAAAAGTTGTGGTCGTTTCGAACCGGTACTCGGTCTGGAGCGACGAGACCTTCGGCACATCGTGGAGCGATTCCACATCTACTCCCGAGGAAAACGGCGTCCGGAAACTCTGTGAAAATTTTAGAGTGATCCAGCGGTCGGATCAAAAGTTATGAGTCGTTTCGGAACCGGTTTTCAGTGCGGAGCGACGAGACCTCGGCCATCGAGGAGATAGCGATTCCAGCAGTCGGATCGAAGTTATGGCGTTTGGCCACTCTGGTAAGGAGGACGAGACCTACGGCACATCGGGAGGCGATTCCACTTATACTCCTTGAGGTCGGGAAGCGATGTGAAAATTTTAGAGTGATCCAGCGGTCGGATCAAAAGTTATGGTCGTTTCGAGCCAAATTTTCTGAGTGCAGGCGAGCGAGACCTCGGGCACATCGGAGGGCGATTCCCATCTACTCCAAGGAAAACGGCGTCCGAAAGCTCTGTGAAAATTTTAGAGTGATCCAACGGTCGGATCAAAAGTTATGGTCGTTTCGAACCGGTACTCGATGCGGAAGCGGCGACGAGACCTCCGGCCCATCATGGAGGCGATTCCACATCTACTCCAAGGAAAACGGCGTCGGAAACTCTGTGAAAATTTTAGAGTGATCCAACGGTCGGATCAAAAGTTATGGTCGTTTCGAACCGGTACTCGGTGCGGAGCGGCGAGACCTCCGGCACATCGAGGAGCGATTCCACTTCTACTCCAAGGAAAAGGACGTCAGGAAACTCTGTGAAAATTTTAGAGTGATCCAACGGTCGGATCAAAAGTTATGGTCGTTTCGAGCCGGTACTCGTAGTGCGGAGCGACGAGACCTCGGCACATCGAGGAGCGATTCCACTTCTACTCCAAGGAAAACGGCGTCGGAAACTCTGTGAAAATTTTAGAGTGATCCAGCGGTCGGATCAAAAGTTATGGTCGTTTCGAACCGGTACTGCAGTGCGGAGCGACGAGACCTCCGGCACATCGAGGAGCGATTCCACTTCTACTCCAAGGAAAGCGGCGTCAGGAAACTCTGTGAAAATTTTAGAGTGATCCAGCGGTCGGATCAAAAGTTATGGTCGTTTCGAACCGGTACTGCGAGTGCGGAGCGACGAGACCTCGGCACATCGAGGAGCGATTCCACTTCTACTCCAAGGAAAACAGCGTCAGGAAACTCTGTGAAAATTTTAGAGTGATCCAACGGTCCGATCAAAAGTTATGGTCGTTTCGAACCGGTACTCGAGTGCGGAGCGGCGAGACCTCCGGCACATCGAGGGGCGATTCCACTTCTACTCCAAGGAAAACGGCGTCCGGAAACTCTGTGAAAATTTTAGAGTGATCCAACGGTCGGATCAAAAGTTATGGTCGTTTCGAACCGGTACTGCGGTGGGGCGGCGAGACCTCCGGCACATCGAGGAGCGATTCCACTTCTACTCCAAGGAAAACGGCGTCCAGGAAACTCTGTGAAAATTTTAGAGTGATCCAACGGTCGGATCAAAAGTTATGGTCGTTTCGAACCGGTACTCTGGTGCGGAGCGACGAGACCTCGGCACATCGAGGAGCGATTCCACTTCTACTCCAAGGAAAACAGCGTTCGGAAACTCCTGTGAAAATTTTAGAGTGATCCAACGGTCGGATCAAAAGTTATGGTCGTTTCGAACCGGTACTCGAGTGCGGAGCGACGAGACCTCGGCACATCGAGGAGCGATTCCACATCTACTCCAAGGAAAACGGCGTCAAGGAAACTCTGTGAAAATTTTAGAGTGATCCAACGGTCGGATCAAAAGTTATGGTCGTTTCGGACCGGTACTCGAGTGCGGAGCGACGAGACCTCCGGCACATCGAGGGCGATTCCACTTCTACTCCAAGGAAAACGGCGTCCAGGAAACTCTGTGAAAATTTTAGAGTGATCCAACGGTCGGATCAAAAGTTATGGTCGTTTCGAACCGGTACTACAGTGGAGGCGCGAGACCTCCGGCACATCGAGGAGCGATTCCACATCTACTCCAAGGAAAACGGCGTCGGAAACTCTGTGAAAATTTTAGAGTGATCCAACGGTCGGATCAAAAGTTATGGTCGTTTCGCCGGTACTGCGAGTGCAGGCGACGAGACCTCCGGCACATCGAGGAGCGATTCCACTTCTACTCCAAGGAAAACGGCGTCGGAAACTCTGTGAAAATTTTAGAGTGATCCAACGGTCGGATCAAAAGTTATGGTCGTTTCGAACCGGTACTCAGTGGAGCGACGAGACCTCCGGCACATCGAGGAGGCGATTCCACTTCTACTCCAAGGAAAACGGCGTCGTCAGGAAACTCTGTGAAAATTTTAGAGTGATCCAACGGTCGGATCAAAAGTTATGGTCGTTTCGAACCGGTACTTTCAGGCAGGCGACGAGACCTCGGCACATCGGGAGGCGATTCCACATCTACTCCAAGGAAAACGGCGTCGGAAACTCTGTGAAAATTTTAGAGTGATCCAGCGGTCGGATCAAAAGTTATGGTCGTTTCGAACCGGTACTGCAGTGCGGAGCGACGAGACCTCGGCACATCGAGGAGCGATTCCACTTCTACTCCAAGGAAAACGGCGTCGGAAACTCTGTGAAAATTTTAGAGTGATCCAACGGTCGGATCAAAAGTTATGGTCGTTTCGAACCGGTACTCTAGTACGGAGGCGAAGCGAGACCTCGCGGCACATGAGGAGCGATTCCACTTCTACTCAAGGAAAACGGCGTCGGAAACTCTGGAAAATTTTAGAGTGATCCAACGGTCGGATCAAAAGTTATGGTCGTTTCGAAGGCAGAGTGCCTACAGTGGAACGACGAGACCTTTGGCACATCGTGGAGCGATTCCACATCTACTCCAGGAAAACGGCGTCCCAGGAAACTCTGTGAAAATTTTAGAGTGATCCCGCTGGATGGATCAAAAGTTATGGTCGTTTCGAACCGGTACTGCGATGCAGGTGACGAGACCTCCGGCACATCGGGAGGCGATTCCACTTCTACTCCCAAGGAAAACGGCGTCGGAAACTTCCTGTGAAAATTTTAGAGTGATCCAACGGTCGGATCAACAGTTATGGTCGTTTCAAACCGGTACTGCGGGCGACGAGACCTCCGGCACATCGAGACGATTCCACATCTACTCCAAGGAAAACGGCGTCGGGAAACTCTGTGAAAATTTTAGAGTGATCCAACGGTCGGATCAAAAGTTATGGTCGTTTCGACAGGTACTCGGTGCGGAGGCGACGAGACCTCCGGCACATCGAGGAGCGATTCCACTTCTACTCCAGGAGAGCGAGCGTCAGGAAACTCCTGTGAAAATTTTAGAGTGATCCAGCGGTCCGGATCAAAAGTTATGGTCGTTTCGAGCCGTGCTACAGTGGAGCGGCGAGACCTCGAGCACATCGGAGGGCGATTCCACATCTACTCCAAGGAAAACGGCGTCGGAAACTCACGTGAAAATTTTAGAGTGATCCAACGGTCGGATCAAAAGTTATGGTCGTTTCGAGCCGGTACTGCGAGGTTGGAAGCGACGAGACCTCCGGCACATCGAGGGCGATTCCACATCTACTCCAAGGAAAACGGCGTCCGGAAACTCTGTGAAAATTTTTAGAGTGATCCAACGGTCGGATCAAAAGTTATGGTCGTTTCGAACCGGTACTCGGTGGAGGCGACGACACCCGGCACATCGAGGAGCGATTCCACATCTACTCAAGGAAAACGGCGTCGGAAACTCCTGTGAAAATTTTAGAGTGATCCAACGGTCGGATCAAAGTTATGGTCGTTCCGAACCGATTTTCGGTGCGGGCGGCGAGACCTCCGGCACATCGGGAGGCGATTCCACATCTACTCAAGGAAAACGGCGTCACGGAAACTCTGTGAAAATTTTAGAGTGATCCAACGGTCGGATCAAAAGTTATGGTCGTTTCGAGCCGGTACTGCGGTGCGGAGCGGCGAGACCTCGGCACATCGAGGGCGATTCCACTTCTACTCCAAGGAAAGCGGCGTCCGGAAACTCCTTTGAAAATTTTGAAAATTTTAGAGTGATCCAGAGCAATCGGAGGCGATTCCACTTCTACTCCAAGGAAAACGGCGTCCAGGAAACTCTGTGTAAATTTTAGAGCGGTCCAACGGTCGGATCAAAAGTTATGGTCGTTTCGAACCCGGTACTGCAGTGCGGGCAGGCGAGACCTCAGCACATCGGGAAGCGGTCCACTTCTACTCCAAGGAAAACGGCGTCCGGAAACTCCTGTGAAAATTTTAGAGTGATCCAACGGTCGGATCAAAAGTTATGGTCGTTTGAGCCGGTACTGCAGTGCAGGAGCGACGAGACCTCCGGCACATCGGGAGACGATTCCACTTCTACTCCAAGGAAAACGGCGTCCGGAAACTCCTGTGAAATTTTAGAGTGATCCCGACGGTCGGATCAAAAGTTATGGTCGTTCGGCCGGTACTCTGAGTGCCGGAGCGACGAGACCCTCGGCCATCGAGGAAGCGATTCCACTTCTACTCCAAGGAAAACCGGCGTCGGAAACTCTTCAGAAAATTTTAGAGTGATCCAACGGTCCGATGAAAAGTTATGGTCGTTTCGAACCTGTACTCTAGTCTGGAGCGACGAGACTTCCGGCACATCGTGGAGCGATTCCACATCTACTCCAAGGAACACGGCGTCCGGAAACTCTTGTGAAAATTTTAGAGTGATCCAACGGTCCGATCAAAAGTTATGGTCGTTTCGAGCCCGGTACTGCAGTGCGGGCGACGAGACCTCCCGGCACATCGGGAGGCGATTCCACTTCTACTCCAAGGAAAACGAGCGTCGGAAACTCCTTGTGAAAATTTTAGAGTGATCCAACGGTCGGATCAAAAAGTTATGGTCGTTTCGGCAGGTACTGCGGTGCAGGCGGCGAGACCTCGGCACATCGGGGCGATTCCACTTCTACTCCAAGGAAAACGGCGTCAGGAAACTCTGTGAAAATTTTAGAGTGATCCAACGGTCGGATCAAAAGTTATGGTCGTTTCGAACCGGTACTCAGTGCGGACGCGAGACCTCCCGGCACATCGAGGCGATTCCACATCTACTCCAAGGAAAACGGCGTCAGGAAACTCCGTGAAAATTTTAGAGTGATCCAACGGTCGGATCAAAAGTTATGGTCGTTTCGAACCGGTACTCACGGTGCGGGCGGCGAGACCTCGGCACATCGAGGAGGCGATTCCACATCTACTCCAACGGCAAAGTCAGGAAACTCCTGTGAAAATTTTAGAGTGATCCAACGGTCGGATCAAAAGTTATGGTCGTTTCGAGCAACGTGTTCTGATGCGGACGCCGAGACCTTCGGCAGCACATCGTGGAGCGATTCCACTTCTACTCCAAGGAAAACCGGCGTCAGGAAACTCTTGTGAAAATTTTAGAGTGATCCAACGGTCGGATCAAAAGTTATGGTCGTTTCGAACCGGTACTCGGAGTGCGGAAGCGACGAGACCTCCCGGCACATCGAGGCGATTCCACTTCTACTCCAAGGAAAACGGCGTCAGGAAACACACTGCTGAAAATTTTAGAGTGATCCCAACGGTCGGATCAAAAGTTATGGTCGTTTCGAGCCGGTACTCGGATGCAGCGACGAGACCTCCGGCACATCGGGAGCGATTCCACTTCTACTCCAAGGAAACGGCGTCGGAAACTCCGGTGAAAATTTTAGAGTGATCCAGCGGTCGGATCAAAGTTATGGTCGTTTCGAGCCGATGTTCTCATGCAGGGCGACGAGACCTCCGGCACATCGAGGCGATTCCACTTCTACTCCAAGGAAAACGGCGTCAGGAAACTCTGTGTGAAATTTTAGAGTGATCCAACGGTCGGATCAAAAAGTTATGGTGCGTTTCGAGCAGGTACTCTGCAGTGGAGCGGCGAGACCTCGGCACATCGGAGGCGATTCCACTTCTCAGGAAAACGGCGATGGAAACTCTACGCGAAAATTTTAGAGTGATCCAACGGTCGGATCCAAGGTTATGGTCGTTTGACGGGTACTCGAGGTGCGAGCTGGGGCGAGACCACAAGCACGTGGAGGAGGCGATTCCACTTCAACGGTCGGATCAAAAGTTATGGTCGTTTCGAACCGGTACTGCGGTCGGAGCGACGAGACCTCCGGCACATCGAGGAGCGATTCCACATCTACTCCAAGGAAAACGGCGTCGGAAACTCTGTGAAAATTTTAGAGTGATCCAACGGTCGGATCAAAAGTTATGGTCGTTTCGAGCCGGTACTCGGTGTGGAGCGACGAGACCTCCGGCACATCGAGGAGCGATTCCACTTCTACTCCAAGGAAAACGGCGTCCGGAAACTCCTGTGAAAATTTTAGAGTGATCCAACGGTCGGATCAAAAGTTATGGTCGTTTCGAACCGGTACTCGCAGTGCAGGCGACGAGACCTCCGGCACATCGGAGCGATTCCACTTCTACTCCAAGGAAAACGGCGTCGGAAGCTCTGTGAAAATTTTAGAGTGATCCAGCGGTCGGATCAAAAGTTATGGTCGTTTCGAGCCGGTACTCAGTGCGGAGCGACGAGACCTCCGGCACATCGGGGGCGATTCCACATCTACTCCAAGGAAAACGGCGTCAGGAAACTCTCTGTGAAAATTTTAGAGTGATCCAGCGGTCGGATCAAAAGTTATGGTCGTTTCGAACCGGTACTCGGTGTGGAGCGGCGAGACCTCCGGCACATCGAGGAGCGGTTCCACATCTACTCCAAGGAAAACAGCGTCCGGAAACAACTGTGAAAATTTTAGAGTGATCCAACGGTCGGATCAAAAGTTATGGTCGTTTCGAACCGGTACTCGAGTGCGGAGCGACGAGACCTCCGGCACATCGAGGAGCGATTCCACACTTCTACTCCAAGGAAAACGGCGTCGGGAAAACTCTGTGAAAATTTTAGAGTGATCCAACGGTCGGATCAAAAGTTATGGTCGTTTCGAACCGGTACTGCGAGTGGAGGCGACGAGACCTCCGGCACATCGGGAGGCGATTCCACTTCTACTCCAAGGAAAACGGCGTCCGGAAACTCTGTGAAAATTTTAGAGTGATCCAACGGTCGGATCAAAAGTTATGGTCGTTTCGAACCGGTACTCGGTGCGGAGCGGCGAGACCCCTCGGCACATCGAGGGCGATTCCACTTCTACTCCAAGGAAAACGGCGTCCGGAAACTCTGTGAAAATTTTAGAGTGATCCAACGGTCGGATCAAAAGTTATGGTCGTTTCGAGCCGGTACTACGGTGGAGGCGACGAGACCTCCGGCACATCGAGGAGCGATTCCACATCTACTCCAAGGAAAACGGCGTCGGAAACTCTGTGAAAATTTTAGAGTGATCCAACGGTCGGATCAAAAGTTATGGTCGTTTCGAGCCGGTACTCAGTGCGGAGCGACGAGACCTCCGGCACATCGAGGAGCGATTCCACTTCTACTCCAAGGAAAACGGCGTCAGGAAACTCTGTGAAAATTTTAGAGTGATCCAACGGTCGGATCAAAAGTTATGGTCGTTTCGAACCGGTACTCGGAGTGGAGGCGACGAGACCTCCGGCACATCGAGGAGCGATTCCACATCTACTCCAAGGAAAACGGCGTCAGGAAACTCCGTGAAAATTTTAGAGTGATCCAACGGTCGGATCAAAGAGATTATGGTCGTTTCGACCGGTACTCGGGAGTGCGGACGCGAGACCTCCGGCACATCGGAGGCGGATTCCCACTTCTACTCCAAGGAAAACGGCGTCCGGGAAACTCCTGTGAAAATTTTAGAGTGATCAGCGGTCGGATCAAAAGTTATGGTCGTTTCGAGCCGGTACTGCGAGTGCCGGGACGACGAGACCTCCGGCACATCGGGGCGATTCCACTTCTACTCCAAGGAAAACGGCGTCGGAAACTCCTGTGAAAATTTTAGAGTGATCCAACGGTCGGATCAAAAGTTATGGTCCGTTTCGAAGCCGGTACTGCGGTGCGGGCCGACGAGACCTCGCGCATCGGGGCGATTCCACTTCTCTCCAAGGAGCAAACGGCGTCGGAAACTCTGTGAAAATTTTAGAGTGATCCAGCGGTCGGATCAAAAGTTATGGTCGTTTCGGCAGAATTTTCAATGGAGCGGCGAGACCTCCGGCACATCGAGGCCGGTTCCACTTCTACTCCAAGGAAAACGGCGTCGGAAACTCCTTGAAAATTTTAGAGTGATCCAACGGTCGGATCAAAAGTTATGGTCGTTTCGAGGCCGGTACTCTCTGGTCGGGAGCGACGAGACCTCCGGCATCGATCGGAGCGATTCCACTTCTACTCCAAGAAACAGCGTCCGGAAACTCCTGTGAAAATTTTAGAGTGATCAACGGTCGGATCAAAAGTTATGGTCGTTTCGAACCGGTACTCTTTGATGCGGAGCGGCGAGACCTCGGCACATCGGGAGCGATTCCACATCTACTCCAAGGAACATGAGCGTCCGGCAACTTGTGAAAATTTTAGAGTGATCCAACGGTCGGATCAAAGAGATTATGGTCGTTTGGCCGGTACTCAGTGCGGGGCGGCGAGACCTCGGAGGACATCGGGAGCGATTCCACTTCTACTCCAAGGAAAGCGGCGTCAGGAAACTCACAGGAAAATTTTAGAGTGATCCAACGGTCGGATCAAAAGTTATGGTCGTTTCGAACCGGTACTACGGTGCGGAGCGACGAGACCTCGGCACATCGAGGAGCGATTCCACTTCTACTCCAAGGAAAACGGCGTCGGAAACTCCTGTGAAAATTTTAGAGTGATCCAACGGTCGGATCAAAAGTTATGGTCGTTTCGAACCGGTACTGCGGTATGGGCGCGAGACCTCGGCACATCGAGGAGCGATTCCACTTCTACTCCAAGGAAAACGGCGTCGGAAGCTCTGTGAAAATTTTAGAGTGATCCAGCGGTCGGATCAAAAGTTATGGTCGTTTCGAACCGGTACTCGGTGGGAGCGACGAGACCTCGGCACATCGTGGAGCGATTCCACATCTACTCCAAGGAAAACGGCGTCCGGAAACTCCTGTGAAAATTTTAGAGTGATCCAACGGTCGGATCAAAAGTTATGGTCGTTTCGAACCGGTACTCTAGTGTGGAGCGACGAGACCTCCGGCACATCGAGGAGCGATTCCACTTCTACTCCAAGGAAAACGGCGTCGGGAAACTCCTGTGAAAATTTTAGAGTGATCCAGCGGTCGGATCAAAAGTTATGGTCGTTTCGAGCCGGTACTCGGTATGGAGCGGCGAGACCTCGGCACATCGAGGAGCGATTCCACTTCTACTCCAAGGAAAACGGCGTCGGAAACTCTGTGAAAATTTTAGAGTGATCCAACGGTCGGATCAAAAGTTATGGTCGTTTCGAACCGGTACTCCGAGTGCGGAGCGCGCGAGACCTCGGCACATCGAGGAGCGATTCCACTTCTACTCCAAGGAAAACGGCGTCGGAAACTCTGTGAAAATTTTAGAGTGATCCAACGGTCGGATCAAAAGTTATGGTCGTTTCGAGCCGGTACTCGGTATGGAGCGACGAGACCTCCGGCACATCGAGGAGCGATTCCACTTCTACTCCAAGGAAAACGGCGTCGGGAAACTCCTGTGAAAATTTTAGAGTGATCCAACGGTCGGATCAAAAGTTATGGTCGTTTCGACCGGTACTACAGTGCGGAGCGACGAGACCTCCGGCACATCGAGGCGATTCCACTTCTACTCCAAGGAAAACTGGCGTCAGGAAACTCCTGTGAAAATTTTAGAGTGATCCAGCGGTCGGATCAAAAGTTATGGTCGTTTCGAACCGGTACTCGGTGTGGAGCGACGAGACCTCGGCACATCGGGAGGCGATTCCACTTCTACTCCAAGGAAAACGGCGTCGGAAACTCTGTGAAAATTTTAGAGTGATCCAACGGTCGGATCAAAAGTTATGGTCGTTTCGAACCGGTACTGCGGTGCGGAGCGACGAGACCTCCGGCACATCGAGGAGCGATTCCACATCTACTCCAAGGAAAACGGCGTCGGAAACTCCTGTGAAAATTTTAGAGTGATCCAGCGGTCGGATCAAAAGTTATGGTCGTTTCGAACCGGTACTCGGAGTGGAGCGACGAGACCTCGGCACATCGAGGAGCGATTCCACTTCTACTCCAAGGAAAACGGCGTCCGGAAACTCTGTGAAAATTTTAGAGTGATCCAACGGTCGGATCCAAAGTTATGGTCGTTTCGACCGGTACTACGAGTGTGGAGCGCCGAGACCTCCGGCACATCGGAGGAGCGATTCCACTTCTACTCCAAGGAAAACGGCGTCAGGAAACTCCCGTGAAAATTTTAGAGTGATCCAGCGGTCGGATCAAAAGTTATGGTCGTTTCGAACCGGTACTGCGGTGCGGAGCGACGAGACCTCCGGCACATCGAGGAGCGATTCCACTTCTACTCCAAGGAAAACGGCGTCGGAAACTCTGTGAAAATTTTAGAGTGATCCAACGGTCGGATCAAAAGTTATGGTCGTTTCGAGCCGGTACTCGAGTGCGGAGCGACGAGACCTCCGGCACATCGGAGGCGATTCCACTTCTACTCCAAGGAAAACGGCGTCAGGAAACTCCTGTGAAAATTTTAGAGTGATCCAACGGTCGGATCAAAAGTTATGGTCGTTTCGAGCCGGTACTACTGAGTGCGGAGCGGCGAGACCCTCGGCACATCGGGAGCGATTCCACTTCTACTCCAAGGAAAACGGCGTCGGAAACTCTGTGAAAATTTTAGAGTGATCCAACGGTCGGATCAAAAGTTATGGTCGTTTCGAGCCGGTACTCGAGTGCGGGCGGCGAGACCTCCGGCACATCGAGGGCGATTCCACTTCTACTCCAAGGAAAACGGCGTCGGAAACTCCTGTGAAAATTTTAGAGTGATCCAACGGTCGGATCAAAAGTTATGGTCGTTTCGAGCCGGTACTCGGTATGGAGCGACGAGACCTCGGCACATCGAGGGGCGATTCCACATCTACTCCAAGGAAAACGGCGTCGGAAACTCCTGTGAAAATTTTAGAGTGATCCAACGGTCGGATCAAAAGTTATGGTCGTTTCGACCGGTACTCGGGTGCGGAGCGACGAGACCTCCGGCACATCGAGGAGCGATTCCACTTCTACTCCAAGGAAAGCGGCGTCCGGAAACTCTGTGAAAATTTTAGAGTGATCCAACGGTCGGATCAAAAGTTATGGTCGTTTCGAACCGGTACTCAGTGCGGAGCGACGAGACCTCCGGCACATCGAGGAGCGATTCCACTTCTACTCCAAGGAAAACGGCGTCCAGGAAACTCTGTGAAAATTTTAGAGTGATCCAACGGTCGGATCAAAAGTTATGGTCGTTTCGAGCCGGTACTCGGTGCGGGGCGACGAGACCTCCCGGCACATCGAGGGCGATTCCCACTTCTACTCCAAGGAAAACGGCGTCCAGGAAACTCTGTGAAAATTTTAGAGTGATCCAACGGTCGGATCAAAAGTTATGGTCGTTTCGAACCGGTACTCGGTGCGGAGCGGCGAGACCTCCGGCACATCGGGAGCGATTCCACATCTACTCCAAGGAAAACGGCGTCAGGAAACTCTGTGAAAATTTTAGAGTGATCCAACGGTCGGATCAAAAGTTATGGTCGTTTCGACCGGTACTCGAGTGCGGAGGCGACGAGACCTCCGGCACATCGAGGAGCGGTTCCACTTCTACTCCAAGGAAAACGGCGTCGGAAACTCCTGTGAAAATTTTAGAGTGATCCAACGGTCGGATCAAAAGTTATGGTCGTTTCGAGCCGGTACTCGAGTGCGGAGCGACGAGACCTCGGCACATCGAGGAGCGATTCCACTTCTACTCCAAGGAAAACGGCGTCCAGGAAACTCTGTGAAAATTTTAGAGTGATCCAACGGTCGGATCAAAAGTTATGGTCGTTTCGAACCGGTACTCGGTGCGGAGCGGCGAGACCTCGGCACATCGGAGGCGATTCCCATCTACTCCAAGGAAAACGGCGTCCGGAAACTCTGTGAAAATTTTAGAGTGATCCAACGGTCGGATCAAAAGTTATGGTCGTTTCGAACCGGTACTCGGTGTGGAGCGGCGAGACCTCGGCACATCGAGGAGCGATTCCACTTCTACTCCAAGGAAAACGGCGTCCAGGAAACTCTTGTGAAAATTTTAGAGTGATCCAACGGTCGGATCAAAAGTTATGGTCGTTTCGAGCCGGTACTCAGTGCTGGAGCGACGAGACCTCACGGCACATCGAGGAGGCGATTCCACTTCTACTCCAAGGAAAACGGCGTCAGGAAACTCTGTGAAAATTTTAGAGTGATCCAACGGTCGGATCAAAAGTTATGGTCGTTTCGACCGGTACTCGAGTGCGGAGCGACGAGACCTCCGGCACATCGAGGAGCGATTCCACTTCTACTCCAAGGAAAACGGCGTCCGGAAACTCTGTGAAAATTTTAGAGTGATCCAACGGTCGGATCAAAAGTTATGGTCGTTTCGAGCCGGTACTCGAGTGCGGAGCGACGAGACCTCCGGCACATCGAGGAGCGATTCCACTTCTACTCCAAGGAAAACGGCGTCCGGAAACTCTGTGAAAATTTTAGAGTGATCCAACGGTCGGATCAAAAGTTATGGTCGTTTCGAACCGGTACTGCGAGTGCGGAGCGACGAGACCTCGGCACATCGAGGAGCGATTCCACTTCTACTCCAAGGAAAGCGGCGTCAGGAAACTCTGTGAAAATTTTAGAGTGATCCAACGGTCGGATCAAAAGTTATGGTCGTTTCGAACCGGTACTTCGGTGCAGGGGGCGACGAGACCTCCGGCACATCGAGGAGCGATTCCACTTCTACTCCAAGGAAAACGAGCGTCAGGAAACTCCTGTGAAAATTTTAGAGTGATCCAACGGTCGGATCAAAAGTTATGGTCGTTTCGAACCGGTACTCGAGTGCGGAGCGACGAGACCTCGGCACATCGAGGGAGCGATTCCACTTCTACTCCAAGGAAAGCAGCGTCGAGGAAACTCTGTGAAAATTTTAGAGTGATCCAACGGTCGGATCAAAAGTTATGGTCGTTTCGAACCGGTACTCGGGTGGAGCGACGAGACCTCCGGCACATCGAGGTGCGATTCCTCATGTACTCCAAGGAAAACAGCGTACGCAAACTCTTGTGAGAATTTTAGAGTGATCCAACGGTGGGATCAAAAGTTATGGTCGTTTCGAACCGGTACTCAGTGGAGGCGACGAGACCTCCGGCACATCGAGGAGCGATTCCACATCTACTCCAAGGAAAACGGCGTCGGAAACTCTGTGAAAATTTTAGAGTGATCCAACGGTCGGATCAAAAGTTATGGTCGTTTCGAACCGGTACTGCGGTGCGGAGCGACGAGACCTCCGGCACATCGAGGCGATTCCACTTCTACTCCAAGGAAAACGGCGTCGGAAACTCTGTGAAAATTTTAGAGTGATCCAACGGTCGGATCAAAAGTTATGGTCGTTTCGAACCGGTACTGCAGTACGGAGCGACGAGACCTCCAGCACATCGAGGAGCGATTCCACATCTACTCCAAGGAAAAGAGCGTGCGGAAACTCCTGTGAAAATTTTAGAGTGATCCAACGGTCGGATCAAAAGTTATGGTCGTTTCGACCGGTACTCCCAGTGCAGGCGGCGAGACCTCCGGCACATCGAGGAGCGCTTCCACTTCTACTCCAAGGAAAACAGCGTCGGAAGCTTCTGTGAAAATTTTAGAGTGATCCAACGGTCGGATCAAAAGTTATGGTGGTTTCGAACCGGTACTACGGTATGGAGCGACGAGACCTCCCGGCACATCGAGGAGCGATTCCACTTCTACTCCAAGGAAGACGGCGTCAGGAAACTCTGTGAAAATTTTAGAGTGATCCAGCGGTCGGATCAAAAGTTATGGTCGTTTCGAGCCGGTACTACGAGTGCGGAGCGACGAGACCTCCGGCACATCGAGGAGGCGATTCCACATCTACTCCAAGGAAAACGGCGTCCCGGAAACTCCTGTGAAAATTTTAGAGTGATCCAACGGTCGGATCAAAAGTTATGGTCGTTTCGACCGGTACTCTGGTGCGGAGCGACGAGACCTCCGGCACATCGAGGAGCGATTCCACATCTACTCCAAGGAAAGCTTGGCGTCAGGAAACTCTGTGAAAATTTTAGAGTGATCCAACGGTCGGATCAAAAGTTATGGTCGTTTCGAGCCGGTACTCGGATATGGAGCGGCGAGACCTCGGCACATCGGAGGAGCGATTCCACTTCTACTCCAAGGAAAACGGCGTCAGGAAACTCTGTGAAAATTTTAGAGTGATCCAACGGTCGGATCAAAAGTTATGGTCGTGTCGAAGCGGTACTCTGGTGCGGAGCGACGAGACCTCCGGCACATCGAGGAGCGATTCCACATCTACTCCAAGGAAAACGGCGTCAGGAAGCTCTGTGAAAATTTTAGAGTGATCCAACGGTCGGATCCAAAAGTTATGGTCGTTTCGAGCCGGTACTCGGAGTGGAGCGGCGAGACCTCCGGCACATCGAGGAGCGATTCCACTTCTACTCCAAGGAAAACGGCGTCAGGAAACTCCTGTGAAAATTTTAGAGTGATCCAACGGTCGGATCAAAAGTTATGGTCGTTTCGACCGGTGCTCGGTGCGGAGCGACGAGACCTCCCGGCACATCGAGGAGCGATTCCACTTCTACTCCAAGGAAAACGGCGTCGGAAACTCCTGTGAAAATTTTAGAGTGATCCAACGGTCGGATCAAAAGTTATGGTCGTTTCGAGCCGGTACTACGGTGCGGAGCGACGAGACCTCGGCACATCGAGGAGCGATTCCACTTCTACTCCAAGGAAAACGGCGTCAGGAAACTCCTGTGAAAATTTTAGAGTGATCCAACGGTCGGATCAAAAGTTATGGTCGTTTCGAGCCGGTACTCGAGTGCGGAGCGACGAGACCTCGGCACATCGAGGAGCGATTCCACATCTACTCCAAGGAAAACGGCGTCGGAAACTCTGTGAAAATTTTAGAGTGATCCAACGGTCGGATCAAAACTTATGGTCGTTTCGAACCGGTACTCTGGTGCGGAGCGACGAGACCTCCGGCACATCGAGAAGCGATTCCACATCTACTCCAAGGAAAACAGCGTCCGGAAACTCCTGTGAAAATTTTAGAGTGATCCAACGGTCGGATCCAAAAGTTATGAGCCGTTTCGAGCCGGTACTCTGGTGCGGAGCGGCGGGACCAAAGCACGTCGAGGAGCGATTCCACTTCTACTCCAAGGAAAACGGCGTCCGGAAACTCTTTGTGAAAATTTTAGAGTGATCCAACGGTCGGATCAAAAGTTATGGTCGTTTCGAACCGGTACTGCGGTACGGGGCGAGCGAGACCTCCGGCACATCGAGGAGCGATTCCACTTCTACTCCAGGGAAAACAGCGTCCGGAAACTCCTGTGAAAATTTAAGAGTGATCCAACGGTCGGATCAAAAGTTATGGTCGTTTCGAGCCACCGTGCTCTGGTCTGGACCGACGAGACCTCCGGCATCGAGGAGCGATTCCACATCTACTCCAAGGAAAACAGCGTCCGGAAACTCTCTGTGAAAATTTTAGAGTGATCCAACGGTCGGATCAAAAGTTATGGTCGTTTCGAACCGGTACTCCAGTACGGAGGCGCGAGACCTCCGGCACATCGAGGAGCGATTCCACATCTACTCCAAGGAAAACGGCGTCCGGAAACTCGTGAAAATTTTAGAGTGATCCAACGGTCCGGATCAAAAGTTATGGTCGTTTCGGCCGGTACTGCGGTACGGAGGCGACGAGACCTCCGGCACATCGAGGAAGCGATTCCACATCTACTCCAAGGAAAAGCACGGCGTCAGGAAACTCCTGTGAAAATTTTAGAGTGATCCAACGGTCGGATCAAAAGTTATGGTCGTTTCGAACCGGTGCTACGATGCGAGGCGACGAGACCTCAGGCACATCGAGGACGATTCCACATCTACTCAAGGAAAGCATTGCTCAGGAAACTCTTTTTGAAAATTTTAGAGTGATCCAACGGTCGATCAAAAGTTATGGTCGTTTGAGCCGGTACTCGGGTCGGGGCAGCGAGACCTCGGCACATCGAGGAGCGATTCCACATCCACTCCAAGGAAAACAGCGTCCGGAAACTCCTGTTAAAATTTTAGAGTGATCCAACGGTCGGATCAAAAGTTGTGGTCGTTTCGAACCGGTGCACTGCGTGCGGAGCGGCGAGACCTCCGGCTTACATCGAGGAGCGATTCCACATCTACTCCAAGGAAAGCGGCGTCGGAAACTCCTGTGAAAATTTTAGAGTGATCCAGCGGTCGGATCAAAAGTTATGGTCGTTTCGAACCGGTACTCAGGTGCGGAGCGACGAGACTTCCGGCACATCGTGGAGCGATTCCACATCTACTCCAAGGAAAACGGCGTCCGGAAACTCTGTGAAAATTTTAGAGTGATCCAACGGTCCGATCAAAAGTTATGGTCGTTTCGAACCGGTACTCGTGGTGCAGGGCGACGAGACCTCCGGCACATCGAGGGCGATTCCACATCTACTCCAAGGAAAACGGCGTCCAGGAAACTCTGTGAAAATTTTAGAGTGATCCAACGGTCGGATCCAAAAGTTATGGTCGTTTCGAACCGGTACTCCGGTGCGGAGCGGCGAGACCTCCGGCACATCGAGGAGCGATTCCACTTCTACTCCAAGGAAAACGGCGTCGGAAACTCTTGTGAAAATTTTAGAGTGATCCAACGGTCGGATCAAAAGTTATGGTCGTTTCGAGCCGGTACTGCGGTGCAGCGACGGAGACCTCGGCACATCGAGGAGCGATTCCACATCTACTCCAAGGAAAACGGCGTCAGGAAACTCTGTGAAAATTTTAGAGTGATCCAACGGTCGGATCAAAAGTTATGGTCGTTTCGAACCGGTACTCGGTACGGAGGCGGCGAGACCTCGGCACATCGAGGAGCGATTCCACTTCTACTCCAAGGAAAACGGCGTCAGGAAACTCCTGTGAAAATTTTAGAGTGATCCAACGGTCGGATCAAAAGTTATGGTCGTTTCGAGCCGGTACTGCGAGTGGGAGCGACGAGACCTCCGGCACATCGGGAGCGATTCCACATCTACTCCAAGGAAAACGGCGTCAGGAAACTCTGTGAAAATTTTAGAGTGATCCAACGGTCGGATCAAAAGTTATGGTCGTTTCGAACCGGTACTCGAGTCTGGAGCGACGAGACCTCGGCACATCGAGGAGCGATTCCACATCTACTCCAAGGAAAACGGCGTCGGAAACTCTGTGAAAATTTTAGAGTGATCCAACGGTCGGATCAAAAGTTATGGTCGTTTCGACCCGGTACTCAGTGTGGAGGCGACGAGACCTCCGGCACATCGAGGAGCGATTCCACATCTACTCCAAGGAAAACGGCGTCGGAAACTCACTGTGAAAATTTTAGAGTGATCCAACGGTCGGATCAAAAGTTATGGTCGTTTCGAGCCGGTACTCCGAGTGCGGAGCGACGAGACCTCGGCACATCGAGGAGCGATTCCACATCTACTCCAAGGAAGCGGCGTCGGGAAACTCTGTGAAAATTTTAGAGTGATCCAACGGTCGGATCAAAAGTTATGGTCGTTTCGAGCCGGTACTCGGTATGGGCGACGAGACCTCCGGCACATCGGAGGAGCGATTCCACATCTACTCCAAGGAAAACGGCGTCAGGAAACTCCTGTGAAAATTTTAGAGTGATCCAACGGTCGGATCAAAAGTTATGGTCGTTTCGAACCGGTACTCTGGTATGGAGCGACGAGACCTTCGGCACATCGAGGAGCGATTCCACATCTACTCCAAGGAAAACGGCGTCGGAAACTCTGTGAAAATTTTAGAGTGATCCAACGGTCGGATCAAAAGTTATGGTCGTTTCGAGCCGGTACTGCGAGTGGAGGCGCCGAGACCTCGGCACATCCGAGGAGCGATTCCACATCTACTCCAAGGAAAACGGCGTCGGAAACTCCTGTGAAAATTTTAGAGTGATCCAGCGGTCGGATCAAAAGTTATGGTCGTTTCGAACCGGTACTCAGTGCGGAGCGACGAGACCTCCGGCACATCGAGGAAGCGATTCCACTTCTACTCCAAGGAAAACGGCGTCAGGAAACTCTGTGAAAATTTTAGAGTGATCCAACGGTCGGATCAAAAGTTATGGTCGTTTCGAGGCCGGTACTACGGTGCGGAGCGACGAGACCTCCGGCACATCGAGGAGCGGTTCCACTTCTACTCCAAGGAAAACGGCGTCGGAAACTCTGTGAAAATTTTAGAGTGATCCAACGGTCGGATCAAAAGTTATGGTCGTTTCGAGCCGGTACTCCGAGTGCGGAGCGGCGAGACCTCCGGCACATCGAGGAGCGATTCCACTTCTACTCCAAGGAAAGCGGCGTCGGAAACTCTGTGAAAATTTTAGAGTGATCCAACGGTCGGATCAAAAGTTATGGTCGTTTCGAGCCGGTACTCAGTGCGGAGCGACGAGACCTCGGCACATCGAGGAGCGATTCCACATCTACTCCAAGGAAAACGGCGTCAGGAAGCTCTGTGAAAATTTTAGAGTGATCCAACGGTCGGATCAAAAGTTATGGTCGTTTCGAACCGGTACTGCGAGTGCGGGCGACGAGACCTCCGGCACATCGAGGAGCGATTCCACTCTACTCCAAGGAAAACGGCGTCAGGAAACTCTGTGAAAATTTTAGAGTGATCCAACGGTCGGATCAAAAGTTATGGTCGTTTCGACCGGTACTGCAGTGCGGAGCGACGAGACCTCCGGCACATCGAGGAGCGATTCCACATCTACTCCAAGGAAAACGGCGTCAGGAAACTCCTGTGAAAATTTTAGAGTGATCCAACGGTCGGATCAAAAGTTATGGTCGTTTCGAGCCGGTACTCGTGTGGAGCGACGAGACCTCCGGCACATCGAGGAGCGATTCCACTTCTACTCCAAGGAAAACGGCGTCGGAAACTCTGTGAAAATTTTAGAGTGATCCAACGGTCGGATCAAAAGTTATGGTCGTTTCGAACCGGTACTCGGTGCGGAGCGACGAGACCTCCGGCACATCGAGGGCGATTCCACATCTACTCCAAGGAAAACGGCGTCGGGAAACTCTGTGAAAATTTTAGAGTGATCCAGCGGTCGGATCAAAAGTTATGGTCGTTTCGAGCCGGTACTCGAGTGGAGCGACGAGACCTCCGGCACATCGAGGAGCGATTCCACTTCTACTCCAAGGAAGCTTGGCGTCGGGAAACTCCTGTGAAAATTTTAGAGTGATCCAACGGTCGGATCAAAAGTTATGGTCGTTTCGAGCCGGTACTCGGGTGCGGAGCGGCGAGACCTCGGCACATCGAGGAGCGATTCCACATCTACTCCAAGGAAAACGGCGTCAGGAAGCTCTGTGAAAATTTTAGAGTGATCCAACGGTCGGATCAAAAGTTATGGTCGTTTCGAACGGGTACTACGGTGCGAGCGACGAGACCTCGGCACATCGAGGAGCGATTCCACTTCTACTCCAAGGAAAACGGCGTCGGAAACTCTGTGAAAATTTTAGAGTGATCCAACGGTCGGATCAAAAGTTATGGTCGTTTCGAACCGGTACTCGAGTACGGAGCGACGAGACCTCGGCACATCGAGGAGCGATTCCACTTCTACTCCAAGGAAAACGGCGTCCGGAAACTCTGTGAAAATTTTAGAGTGATCCAACGGTCGGATCAAAAGTTATGGTCGTTTCGAGCCGGTACTACGGGTGTGGAGCGACGAGACCTCGGCACATCGAGGAGCGATTCCACTTCTACTCCAAGGAAAACGGCGTCGGGAAACTCTGTGAAAATTTTAGAGTGATCCAACGGTCGGATCAAAAGTTATGGTCGTTTCGAACCGGTACTCGGTGGAGCGGCGAGACCTCCGGCACATCGAGGCGATTCCACATCTACTCCAAGGAAAACGGCGTCGGAAACTCTGTGAAAATTTTAGAGTGATCCAACGGTCGGATCAAAAGTTATGGTCGTTTCGAGCCGGTACTCGGGTGCGGAGCGACGAGACCTCCGGCACATCGAGGGGCGATTCCACTTCTACTCCAAGGAAAACGGCGTCCGGAAACTCTGTGAAAATTTTAGAGTGATCCAACGGTCGGATCAAAAGTTATGGTCGTTTCGAGCCGGTACTCGAGTGCGGGAGCGACGAGACCTCGGGCACATCGAGGAGGCGATTCCCACTCTACTCCAAGGACGGCGTCGGAAACTCGGTGAAAATTTTAGAGTGATCCAACGGTCGGATCCAAAAGTTATGGTCGTTTCGAGCCGGTACTGCGGTCTGGAGGCGGCGAGACCTCCGGACATCGAGGAGGCGATTCCACTTCCCCACCAAGGAAAACGGCGTCCAGGAAACTCTGTGAAAATTTTAGAGTGATCCAGCGGTCGGATCAAAAGTTATGGTCGTTTCGAGCCGGTACTCGGTGCGGGCGACGAGACCTCCGGCACATCGAGGAGGCGATTCCCACTTCCTACTCCAAGGAAAACGGCGTCCGGAAAACTCTGTGAAAATTTTAGAGTGATCCAACGGTCGGATCAAAAGTTATGGTCGTTTCGAGCCCGGTACTCGGAGTGCGGAGCGACGAGACCTCCGGCACATCGAGGAGCGATTCCACTCTACTCCCAAGGAAAACGGCGTCGGAAACTCTGTGAAAATTTTAGAGTGATCCAACGGTCGGATCAAAAGTTATGGTCGTTGCGAGCCGGTGCACTGCAGTGGAGCGACGAGACCTCCGGGACATCGAGGAGCGATTCCACTTCTACTCCAGGGAAACGGCGTCGGAAACTCCTGTGAAAATTTTAAGAGTGATCCAACGGTCGGATCAAAAGTTATGGTCGTTTGGCCGGTACTCAGTGCGGAGCGAGAGACCTCCGGCACATCGAGGAGCGATTCCACATCTACTCCAAGGAAAGCGGCGTCGGAAACTCTGTGAAAATTTTAGAGTGATCCAACGGTCGGATCAAAAGTTATGGTCGTTTCGAACCGGTACTCAGTGCAGGCGACGAGACCTCCGGCACATCGAGGAGGCGATTCCACTCCACTCCAAGGAAAACGGCGTCAGGAAACTCTGTGAAAATTTTAGAGTGATCCAGCGGTCGGATCAAAAGTTATGGTCGTTCGAAGCCGGTACTCGGGTGGGGGCGACGAGACCTCGGCACATCGGGGCGGTTCCACTTCTACTCCCAAGGAAAACGGCGTCGGAAACTCCTGTGAAAATTTTAGAGTGATCCAACGGTCGGATCCAAAAGTTATGGTCCTTTCGAGCCGGTACTCGAGTGCGGAGCGACGAGACCTCCCGGGACATCCAGGGAGCGATTCCACCTCTACTCCGAGGGAAAACGACGTCCAGGAAACTCTGTGAAAATTTTAGAGTGATCCAACGGTCGGATCAAAAGTTATGGTTCGTTTTGAGCGCCAGGTACTACGAGTGCGGGAGCGGACGGCCTCAGGGACATGGAGGGATTCCACATCTACTCCAAGGAAAACGGCGTCGGAAACTCTGTGAAAATTTTAGAGTGATCCACGACGGTCGGATCAAAAGTTATGGTCCTTTGAACCGGTACTGCGGTGCGGAGCGACGAGACCTCCGGCACATCGAGGAGCGATTCCACATCTACTCCAAGGAAAACGGCGTCAGGAAACTCTCTGTGAAAATTTTAGAGTGATCCAACGGTCGGATCAAAAGTTATGGTCGTTTCGAGCCGGTACTCGAGTGGAGCGACGAGACCTCCGGCACATCGAGGAGCGATTCCACTTCTACTCCAAGGAAAACGGCGTCCAGGAAACTCTGTGAAAATTTTAGAGTGATCCAACGGTCGGATCAAAAGTTATGGTCGTTTCGAGCGGTACTCAGTGGAGCGACGAGACCTCGGCACATCGAGGAGCGATTCCACTTCTACTCCAAGGAAAGCGGCGTCGGGAAGCTCTGTGAAAATTTTAGAGTGATCCAACGGTCGGATCAAAAGTTATGGTCGTTTTCGAGCCGGTACTCGAGTGGGGAGCGACGAGACCTCCGGCACATCGGGAGCGATTCCACTTCTACTCCAAGGAAAACGGCGTCGGGAAACTCTGTGAAAATTTTAGAGTGATCCAACGGTCGGATCAAAAGTTATGGTCGTTTCGAGCCGGTACTCGGTATGGAGCGACGAGACCTCGGCACATCGAGGAGCGATTCCACTTCTACTCCAAGGAAAGCGGCGTCGGAAACTCTGTGAAAATTTTAGAGTGATCCAGCGGTCGGATCAAAAGTTATGGTCGTTTCGGCAGGTACTCGGTGCGGAGCGGCGAGACCTCGGCACATCGAGGAGCGATTCCACTTCTACTCCAAGGAAGCGGCGTCGGAAACTCTGTGAAAATTTTAGAGTGATCCAACGGTCGGATCAAAAGTTATGGTCGTTTCGACCGGTACTCTGGTGCGGAGCGGCGAGACCTCCGGCACATCGAGGAGCGATTCCACTTCTACTCCAAGGAAAACGGCGTCGGAAACTCTGTGAAAATTTTAGAGTGATCCAACGGTCGGATCAAAAGTTATGGTCGTTTCGAACCGGTACTCGAGTGCGGAGCGACGAGACCTCCGGCACATCGAGGAGCGATTCCACTTCTACTCCAAGGAAAACGGCGTCAGGAAACTCTGTGAAAATTTTAGAGTGATCCAACGGTCGGATCAAAAGTTATGGTCGTTTCGAACCGGTACTCGGTGCGGAGCGACGAGACCTCGGCACATCGGAGGAGCGATTCCACATCTACTCCAAGGAAAACGGCGTCAGGAAACTCCTGTGAAAATTTTAGAGTGATCCAACGGTCGGATCAAAAGTTATGGTCGTTTCGACCGGTACTCTGGTGCGGAGCGACGAGACCTCGGCACATCGAGGAGCGATTCCACTTCTACTCCAAGGAAAACGGCGTCGGAAACTCTTGTGAAAATTTTAGAGTGATCCAACGGTCGGATCAAAAGTTATGGTCGTTTCGACCGGTACTCCGGTGCGGAGCGACCGAGACCTCGGCACATCGAGGAGCGATTCCACATCTACTCCAAGGAAAACGGCGTCAGGAAACTCTGTGAAAATTTTAGAGTGATCCAACGGTCGGATCAAAAGTTATGGTCGTTTCGAGCCGGTACTACGGTGAGGAGCGACGAGACCTCGGCACATCGGAGGCGATTCCACTTCTACTCCAAGGAAAACGGCGTCAGGAAACTCTGTGAAAATTTTAGAGTGATCCAACGGTCGGATCAAAAGTTATGGTCGTTTCGAACCGGTACTCGAGTGCGGAGGCGACGAGACCTCGGCACATCGAGGAGCGATTCCACTTCTACTCCAAGGAAAACGGCGTCCGGAAACTTTGTGAAAATTTTAGAGTGATCCAACGGTCCGATCAAAAGTTATGGTCGTTTCGAACCGGTACTCTGGAGCGACGAGACTTCCGGCACATCGAGGAGCGATTCCACTTCTACTCCAAGGAAAACGGCGTCAGGAAACTCCTGTGAAAATTTTAGAGTGATCCAACGGTCGGATCAAAAGTTATGGTCGTTTCGAACCGGTACTCGGAGTGCGGAGCGACGAGACCTCCGGCACATCGAGGAGCGATTCCACATCTACTCCAAGGAAAACGGCGTCCAGGAAACTCCTGTGAAAATTTTAGAGTGATCCAGCGGTCGGATCAAAAGTTATGGTCGTTTCGAGCCGGTACTCGGAGTGCGGAGCGACGAGACCTCCGGCACATCGGAGCGATTCCACTTCTACTCCAAGGAAAACGGCGTCGGAAACTCGCTGTGAAAATTTTAGAGTGATCCAACGGTCGGATCAAAAGTTATGGTCGTTTCGAACCGGTACTCGAGTGCGGAGGCGGCGAGACCTCCGGCACATCGAGGAGGCGATTCCACTTCTACTCCAAGGAAAACGGCGTCAGGAAACTCTGTGAAAATTTTAGAGTGATCCAACGGTCGGATCAAAAGTTATGGTCGTTTCGAGCCGGTACTCGAGTGCGGAGCGACGAGACCTCCGGCACATCGAGGAGCGATTCCACTTCTACTCCAAGGAAAACGGCGTCGGAAACTCTGTGAAAATTTTAGAGTGATCCAGCGGTCGGATCAAAAGTTATGGTCGTTTCGAGCCGGTACTGCGGTGCGGAGCGACGAGACCTCGGCACATCGAGGAGCGATTCCACTTCTACTCCAAGGAAAACGGCGTCCAGGAAGCTCTGTGAAAATTTTAGAGTGATCCAGCGGTCGGATCAAAAGTTATGGTCGTTTCGACCGGTACTCGAGTGCGGGCGGCGAGACCTCGGCACATCGAGGAGCGATTCCACTTCTACTCCAAGGAAAACGACGTCAGGAAACTCTGTGAAAATTTTAGAGTGATCCAACGGTCGGATCAAAAGTTATGGTCGTTTCGAACCGGTACTCGAGTGCGGAGCGGCGAGACCTCCGGCACATCGAGGAGCGATTCCACTTCTACTCCAAGGAAAACGGCGTCGGAAACTCCTGTGAAAATTTTAGAGTGATCCAACGGTCGGATCAAAAGTTATGGTCGTTTCGAGCCGGTACTCGAGTGCGGAGCGACGAGACCTCGGCACATCGGAGCGATTCCACATCTACTCCAAGGAAAACGGCGTCGGAAACTCCTGTGAAAATTTTAGAGTGATCCAACGGTCGGATCAAAAGTTATGGTCGTTTCGGGCCGGTACTCGAGTGCGGAGCGGCGAGACCTCGGCACATCGAGGAGCGATTCCACTTCTACTCCAAGGAAAACGGCGTCGGAAACTCTGTGAAAATTTTAGAGTGATCCAACGGTCGGATCAAAAGTTATGGTCGTTTCGAACCGGTACTCGAGTGCGGAGCGGCGAGACCTCCGGCACATCGAGGAGCGATTCCACATCTACTCCAAGGAAAACGGCGTCCCGGAAACTCCTGTGAAAATTTTAGAGTGATCCAACGGTCGGATCAAAAGTTATGGTCGTTTCGAACCGGTACTCGTGCGGAGCGACGAGACCTCCGGCACATCGAGGAGGCGATTCCACTTCTACTCCAAGGAAAACGGCGTCGGAAACTCTGTGAAAATTTTAGAGTGATCCAACGGTCGGATCAAAAGTTATGGTCGTTTCGAACCGGTACTCGGTATGGAGCGGCGAGACCTCCGGCACATCGAGGAGCGATTCCACTTCTACTCCAAGGAAAACGGCGTCGGAAACTCTGTGAAAATTTTAGAGTGATCCAACGGTCGGATCAAAAGTTATGGTCGTTTCGACCGGTACTCTGCGAGTGCGGAGCGACGAGACCTCCGGCACATCGGGAGGCGATTCCACTTCTACTCCAAGGAAAACGGCGTCAGGAAACTCTGTGAAAATTTTAGAGTGATCCAACGGTCGGATCAAAAGTTATGGTCGTTTCGAACCGGTACTCGAGTGCGGAGCGACGAGACCTCCGGCACATCGAGGAGCGATTCCACTTCTACTCCAAGGAAAACGGCGTCCAGGAAACTCCTGTGAAAATTTTAGAGTGATCCAACGGTCGGATCAAAAGTTATGGTCGTTTCGAACCGGTACTCGGAGTGCGGAGCGACGAGACCTCGGCACATCGAGGGCGATTCCACTTCTACTCCAAGGAAAACGGCGTCCGGAAACTCTGTGAAAATTTTAGAGTGATCCAACGGTCGGATCAAAAGTTATGGTCGTTTCGAGCCGGTACTCGGTGCGGAGCGACGAGACCTCCGGCACATCGAGGAGGCGATTCCACATCTACTCCAAGGAAAACGGCGTCAGGAAACTCCTGTGAAAATTTTAGAGTGATCCAACGGTCGGATCAAAAGTTATGGTCGTTTCGGAAGGCCGGTACTCGGGTCGGGAGCGACGAGACCTCAGGCACATCGAGGGCGATTCCCCACTTCTACTCCAAGGAAACCGTCGGGACTTGCACGTGAAAATTTTAGAGTGATCCAACGGTCGGGTCAAAAGTTATGGTCGTTTGAGCCGGTACTCTTGTGGAGCGCGAGACCTCCGGCATGGGGGGCGATTCCACTTCTACTCCAAGGAAAACGCAGCGTCAGGAAACTCTGTGAAAATTTTAGAGTGATCCAACGATCGGATCAAAAGTTATGGTCGTTTCGAGCCGGTACTCAGTGCGGGAGCGACGAGACCTCTCCGGACATCGGGAGCGATTCCACTTCTACTCCCAAGGAAAACGAGCGTCCCGAGGCATCTCTGTGAAAATTTTAGAGTGATCCAACGGTCGGATCAAAAGTTATGGTCGTTTCGAGCCCGGTACTGCGAGTGCCGGAGCGACGAGACCTCGGCACATCGAGGAGGCGATTCCACATCTACTCCAAGGAAAACGGCGTCGGGAAACTCGTGAAAATTTTTAGAGTGATCCAACGGTCCGGATCAAAAGTTATGGTCGTTTCGAACCGGTACTCCGGTGCGGGAGCGACGAGACCTCGGCCATCGAGGAGCGATTCCACTTCTACTCCAAGGAAAACGGCGTCAGGAAACTCCGTGAAAATTTTAGAGTGATCCAGCGGTCGGATCAAAAGTTATGGTCGTTTGAGCAGGTACGAGTATGCAGGCCGGCGAGACCTCGAGCACATCGAGGAAGCGATTCCACTTCTACTCCAACGAAAACGTCGAGGAAACTCCTGATGAAAATTTTAGAGTGATCCAACGGTCGGATCAAAAGTTATGGTCGTTTCGACCAGTGCTGCAGTCGAGAGCGGCGAGACCTTCGGCACATCGGGGCGATTCCACTTCTACTCCAAGGAAAACGGCGTCAAGGAAACTCTGTGAAGAATTTTAGAGTGATCCAGCGGTCGGATCAAAAGTTATGGTCGTTTCGAGCCGGTTCTGAGTGCAGGCGACGAGACCTCGGCACATCGAGGAGCGATTCACTACTCTCGGACAACGTCCAGGAAACTCTGTGAAAATTTTAGAGTGATCCAACGGTCGGATCAAAAGTTATGAGTCGTTTGAACGGACGAGTCGGAGCGACGAGACCTCCGGCACATCGAGGCGATTCCACTTCTACTCCAAGGAAAACGGCGTCGGAAACTCCTGTGAAAATTTTAGAGTGATCCAACGGTTGGATCAAAAGTTATGGTCGTTTCGAACGGTACTCAGTGCGGGCGCGAGACCTCCGGCACATCGGGAGCGATTCCACATCTACTCCAAGGAGCGGCGTCCAGGAAACTCCTGTGAAAATTTTAGAGTGATCCAGCGGTCGGATCAAAAGTTATGGTCGTTTCGAGCCGGTACTTTCGGATGTGGAGCGACGAGACCTCGGCACATCGAGGAGGCGATTCCACATCTACTCCAAGGAAAACGGCGTCAGGAAACTCCTTGTGAAAATTTTAAGTGATCCAACGGTCGGATCAAAAGTTATGGTCGTTTCGAACCGGTACTCTGATGCAGGCGGCGAGACCTCACGGCACATCGAGGACGATTCCACTTCTACTTCAAGGAAAACGGCGTAGGAAACTCTGTGAAAATTTTAGAGTGATCCAACGAGTCGGATCAAAAGTTATGGTCGTTTCGAACCGGTACTGCGGGTATGGAGCGACGAGACCTCCGGCACATCGGGAGCGATTCCACATCTACTCCAAAGAGGAAAACGGCGTCCGGAAAGCTCCTGTGAAAATTTTAGAGGAAGTGATCCAGCGGTCGGATCAAAAGTTATGAGTCGTTTCGAACCCGGTACTGCGGTGCGGAGCGACGAGACCTCCGGCACATCGAGGGAGCGATTCCACTTCTACTCCAAGGAAAACGGCGTCAGGAAACTCTGTGAAAATTTTAGAGTGATCCAGCGGTCGGATCAAAAGTTATGGTCGTTTCGAGCCGGTACTCGAGTGCGGAGCGGCGAGACCTCCGGCACATCGAGGAGCGATTCCACTTCTACTCCAAGGAAAGCGGCGTCAGGAAACTCTGTGAAAATTTTAGAGTGATCCAACGGTCGGATCAAAAGTTATGGTCGTTTCGACCGGTACTCGGGTGCGGAGCGACGAGACCTCCGGCACATCGAGGAGCGATTCCACTTCTACTCCAAGGGAACGGCGTCGGAAACTCTGTGAAAATTTTAGAGTGATCCAACGGTCGGATCAAAAGTTATGGTCGTTTCGAGCCGGTGCTCGCAGTGCGGAGCGGCGAGACCTCCGGCACATCGAGGAGCGATTCCACATCTACTCCAAGGAAAACGGCGTCAGGAAACTCTGTGAAAATTTTAGAGTGATCCAACGGTCGGATCAAAAGTTATGGTCGTTTCGAACCGGTACTCGGTGCGGAGCGACGAGACCTCCGGCACATCGAGGGCGATTCCACATCTACTCCAAGGAAAACGGCGTCGGAAACTCTGTGAAAATTTTAGAGTGATCCAACGGTCGGATCAAAAGTTATGGTCGTTTCGAGCCGGTACTGCGGTGGGCGACGAGACCTCCGGCACATCGAGGAGCGATTCCACATCTACTCCAAGGAAAACGGCGTCAGGAAACTCTGTGAAAATTTTAGAGTGATCCAACGGTCGGATCAAAAGTTATGGTCGTTTCGAACCGGTACTCAGTGCAGGAGCGACGAGACCTCCGGCATCGGAGCGATTCCACATCTACTCCAAGGAGAAAGCCAGGCGTCAGGAAACTCTGTGAAAATTTTAGAGTGATCAGCGTCGGATCAAAAGTTATGGTCGTTTCCCGAGCCGGTACTGCAGTGTGGAGCGACGAGACCTCCGGCACATCGGAGCGATTCCACTTCTACTCCAAGGAAAGCGGCGTCCGGAAACTCTTTGGCTGAAAATTTTAGAGTGATCCAGCGAGTCGGATCAAAAGTTATGGTCGTTTCGAGCAGGTACTGCGAGTGTGGAGCGGCGAGACCTCGGCACATCGAGGGCGATTCCCACTTCTCAAGGAAAACGGCCGAGGAAAGCTCCTGTGAAAATTTTAGAGTGATCAACGGTCGGATCCAAAGTTATGGTCCGTTTCGACCGTGTACTGCGAGTGCGGGAGCGACGAGACCTCCGGACACATCGAGGAGCGATTCCACATCTACTCCAAGGAAAACCGGCGTAAGGAAACTCCTGTGAAAATTTTAAGAGTCAAGCGGTTCCGGATCAAAGTTATGGTCGTTTCGAGCCGTGCACCTGCGTGCGGAGCGACGAGACCTCGGCACATCGGAGCGATTCCGTCCACTCCAAGGAAAAGCGGCGTCGGAAACTCTTGTGAAAATTTTAGAGTGATCCAACGGTCGGATCAAAAGTTATGGTCGTTTGACCGTACTCGATGCACGGCGACGAGACCTCGGCACATCGAGGAGCGATTCCACTTCTACTCCGGAAAACGTGCGTCCGGAAACTCTGTGAAAATTTTAGAGTGATCCAGCGGTCCGGATCAAAAGTTATGGTCGTTTCGAACCGGTACTGCAGTGCAAGGGCGGCGAGACCTCCGGCACATCGAAGAGCGATTCCCACTTCTACTCCAAGGAAACGGCGTCAGGAAAGCTTTGTGAAAATTTTAGAAGTGATCCAACGGTCGGATCAAAAGTTATGGTCGTTTTGAGCCGGTACTCAGGTGCGGAGCGACGAGACCTCGGCACATCGAGGAGCGATTCCACATCTACTCCCAAGGAAAACGGCGTCAGGAAACTCTGTGAAAATTTTAGAGTGATCCAACGGTCGGATCAAAAGTTATGGTCGTTTCGAGCCGGTACTGCTCAAGTGCAGGCGCGAGACCTCGGCACGTCGAGGCGATTCCACATCTCTTGCAAGGAAAACGGCGTCGGAGAACTCCTGTGAAAATTTTAGAGTGATCCAGCGGTCGGATCAAAAGTTATGGTCGTTTCGAGCGGTACTCGAGATGCGGAGCGACGAGACCTCGGAGCATCGAGGGCGGTTCCATCTACTCCAAGGAAAAGCGACGTCGGGAAACTTCCTGTGAAAATTTTAGAGTGATCCAACGGTCGGATCAACAGTTATGGTCGTTTCGAGCCGGTACTCCAGTGCGGAGGCGACGAGACCTCGGGCACATCGAGGAGCGATTCCACTTCTACTCCAAGGAAAACGGCGTCGGAAACTCTGTGAAAATTTTAGAGTGATCCAACGGTCGGATCAAAAGTTATGGTCGTTTCGAGCCGGTACTCGGATGCGAGGCGACGAGACCTCCGGCACATCGGAGGGCGATTCCACTTCTACTCCAAGGAAAACGGCGTCGGAAACTCCTGTGAAAATTTTTAGAGTGATCCAACGGTCGGATCAAAAGTTATGGTCGTTTCGAGCCGGTACTCGGAGTGCAGGCGGACGAGACCTCCGGCACATCGAGGAGCGATTCCACTTCTACTCCAAGGAAAACGGCGTCAGGGAAAACTCTGTGAAAATTTTAGAGTGATCCAACGGTCGGATCAAAAGTTATGGTCGTTTCGAGCCGGTACTCACAGTGCGGAGGCGGCGAGACCTCCGGCACATCGAGGGCGATTCCACTTCTACTCCCGGGACAACGGCGTGCCGGAAACTCCTGTGAAAATTTTAGAGTGATCCAGCGGTCGGATCAAAAGTTAAGTCGCCCTTTCGGCCGGTACTACGGTGGGGGAGCGGCGAGACCTCAGCCATCGAGGCGATTCCACTTCTACTCCAGGAAAACAGCGTCGGAAACTATCTGTGAAAATTTTAGAGTGATCCAACGGTCGGATCAAAAGTTATGGTCGTTTGACCGGTACTGCGAGTGGAGGCGGCGAGACCTCCGGCACATCGGAGCGATTCCACCTCTACTCCAAGGAAAACGGCGTCCGGAAACTCCTGTGAAAATTTTAGAGTGATCCAGCGGTCGGATCAAAAGTTATGGTCGTTTCGAAGCCGGTACTCGGGTCCGGAGCGACGAGACCTCGGCACATCGAGGGCGATTCCACATCTACTCCAAGGAAGCGGCGTCGGAAACTCTGTGAAAATTTTAGAGTGATCCAGCGGTCGGATCAAAAGTTATGGTGGGTCAAAATAGGTTCAGTGGAGTGGGCGGCAGGACCTCCCGGCCTGGGGGACGAGGAACGCGACCAACCACGCGTAGGGAAAACTGTGAAAATTTTAAAGTGATCCGTTGGGTCAAAAGTTATGGTCGTTTCGGCCGGTACTTCGGTACGGAGCGACGAGACCTCCGGCACATCGAGGAGGCGATTCCACTTCTACTCCAAGGAAAACGGCGTCAGGAAACTCTGTGAAAATTTTAGAGTGATCCAACGGTCGGATCAAAAGTTATGGTCGTTTCGAACCGGTGCTATGGTATGGACGACGAGACCTCGGCACATCGGAGGCGATTCACTTACTCCCAGGGAAACACTGAGCGTCAGGAAACTCCTGTGAAAATTTTAGAGTGATCCAACGGTCGGATCAAAAGTTATGGTCCTTTCGAGCCCGGTACTCAGTGGACCGACGAGACCTCCGGCACATCGAGGGCGATTCCACTTCTACTCCAAGGAAGCTTGACCTCGGAAACTCTGTGAAAATTTTAGGAGTGATCCAACGGTCGGATCAAAAGTTATGGTCGTTTCAACCGGTACTCTAGTAGGGGCGGGAGACCTCCGGCACATCGAGGAGCGATTCCACTTCTACTCCAAGGAAAACGGCGTCCAGGAAACTCCTGTGAAAATTTTAGAGTGATCCAACGGTCGGATCAAAAGTTATGGTCGTTTCGAACCGGTACTTCGGTCGGGGCGGCGAGACCTCCAGCACATCGAGGAGGCGATTCCACTTCTACTCCAAGGAAAACGGCGTCAGGAAACTCTGTGAAAATTTTAGAGTGATCCAACGGTCCGGATCCAAAAGTTATGGTCGTTTCGAGCCGGTGCTCGGTGGGACGACGAGACCTCCGGCACATCGAGGGCGATTCCACATCTACTCCAAGGAAAACGGCGTCAGGAAACTCCTGTGAAAATTTTAGAGTGATCCAACGGTCGGATCAAAAGTTATGGTCGTTTCGGAGCCGGTACTCTGCGGTATGGGAGCGGCGAGACCTCACCGGCACATCGGGCGATTCCACATCTACTCCAAGGAAAACGGCGTCAGGAAACTCTGTGAAAATTTAGAGTGATCCAACGGTCGGATCAAAAGTTATGGTCGTTTCGAACCGGTACTGCGGTATGGGGCGACGAGACCTCCGGCACATCGAGGAGGCGATTCCACTTCTACTCCAAGGAAAACGGCGTCGGAAACTCAGCTGAAAATTTTTAGAGTGATCCAACGGTCGGATCAAAAGTTATGGTCGTTTCGAAGCCGGTACTCGGTATGGGCGGCGAGACCTCGGCACATCGAGGGCGATTCCACTTCTACTCCAAGGAAAACGGCGTCCGAGGAAACTTCCACAGCTGAAAATTTTAGAGGTGATCCAACGGTCGGATCAAAAGTTATGGTCGTTTCGAGCCAGGTACTCGGGTGTGGAGCGACGAGACCCTCGGCACATCGAGGAGCGATTCCACTTCTACTCCAAGGAAAACGGCGTCAGGAAGCTCTGTGAAAATTTTAGAAGTGATCCAACGGTCGGATCAAAAGTTATGGTCGTTTCGAGCCGGTACTCTGGTGGAGCGACGAGACCTCCGGCACATCGGGAGGCGATTCCACTTCTACTCCAAGGAAAACGGCGTCGGGAAACTCTGTGAAAATTTTAGAGTGATCCAACGGTCGGATCAAAAGTTATGGTCGTTTCGAGCCGGTGCTCTCGGTGTGGAGCGACGAGACCTCCGGCACATCGGAGGCGATTCCACTTCTACTCCAAGGAAAACGGCGTCGGAAACCTGTGAAAATTTTAGAGTGATCCAACGGTCGGATCCAAAAGTTATGGTCGTTTCGAAGCCGGTACTCGGTGACGGAGCGACGAGACCTCCGGCACATCGGGCGATTCCACATCTACTCCAAGGAAAACGGCGTCCGGAAACTCCTGTGAAAATTTTAGAGTGATCCAACGGTCGGATCAAAAGTTATGGTCGTTTCGAGCCGTACTCGGGTGCGGGCGACGAGACCTCCGGCACATCGGGAGCGATTCCACATCTACTCCAAGGAAAGCGGCGTCCAGGAAACTCTTTGTGAAAATTTTAGAGTGATCCAACGGTCGGATCAAAAGTTATGGTCGTTTCGAACCGGTACTGCAGTATGGGAGAGGCGAGACCTCCGGCACATCGAGGGAGCGATTCCACATCTACTCAAGGAAAATTTAGGGGATCCAACGTCGATAGCCGAGCGATACGATTCTGTGAAAATAACGAAAAATTTAGAGTGATCCAACGGTCGGATCAAAAGTTATGGTCGTTTCGAACCGGTACTGCGGTGGGGCGACGAGACCTCCGGCACATCGGGCGATTCCACTTCTACTCCAAGGAAAACGGCGTCGAGGAAGCTGCTGTGAAAATTTTAGAGTGATCCAACGGTCGGATCCAAAGTTATGGTCGTTTCGAGCCGGTACTCAGGTATGGAGCGACGAGACCTCGGCACATCGAGGAGCGATTCCACTTCTACTCCAAGGAAAACGGCGTCCGGAAGCTCCCTGTGAAAATTTTAGAGTGATCCAACGGTCGGATCAAAAGTTATGGTCGTTTCGACAGGGTACTGCGGTGCAGGAGCGACGAGACCTCCGGCACATCGGAGAGCGATTCCACTTCTACTCCAAGGAAAGCGGCGTCGGAAACTCCTGTGAAAATTTTAGAGTGATCCAACGGTCGGATCAAAAGTTATGGTCGTTTCGAACCGGTACTCTAGTGCAGAGCGCGAGACCTCCGGCACATCGGAGGCGATTCCACTTCTACTCCAAGGAAAACGGCGTCCAGGAAACTCTGTGAAAATTTTAGAGTGATCCAACGGTCGGATCAAAAGTTATGGTCGTTTCGAGCCGGTACTGCAGTGCGGAGCGACGAGACCTCCGGCACATCGAGGCGATTCCACACTACTCCAAGGAAAACGGCGTCGGGAAACTCTGTGAAAATTTTAGAGTGATCCAACGGTCGGATCAAAAGTTATGGTCGTTTCAACCGTGCTACAGTGCAGGAGCGACGAGACCTCCGGCACATCGGGAGGCGATTCCACTTCTACTCGAGAGCAGGCGTCGGGAAACTCTGTGAAAATTTTAGAGTGATCCAGCGGTCGGATCAAAGAAGTTATGGTCGTTTCGAAGCCGGTACTGCAGTGCGGGCGACGAGACCTCCGACATCGGGAGCGATTCCACATCTACTCCAAGGAAAACGGCGTCGGAAACTCTGTGAAAATTTTAGAGTGATCCAACGGTCGGATCAAAAGTTATGGTCGTTTCGAAGGCACGGTACTCCGGTCGGGACGGCGAGACCTCGGCACATCGGGAGCGATTCCACTTCTACTCCAAGGAGCTTGGCGTCCGGAAACCCTGTGAAAATTTTAGAGTGATCCAACGGTGGATCAAAAGTTATGAAGTCGTTTCGAACCGGTACTCTACAGTATGGAGGGCAGCCGAGACCTCACCGGCTGAGATCGAGGCGGTTCCACTTCTACTCGAGGAAAACGGCGTCCGGAAACTCTGTGAAAATTTTAGAGTGATCCAACGGTCGGATCAAAAGTTATGGTCGTTTCGACCGGTACTCGAGTGCGGAGGCGACGAGACCTCCGGCACATCGAGGAGCGGTTCCACTTCTACTCCAAGGAAAACGGCGTCGGAAACTCTGTGAAAATTTTAGAGTGATCCAACGGTCGGATCAAAAGTTATGGTCGTTTCGAACCGGTACTCTCGGTGTGGAGCGACGAGACCTCCGGCACATCGAGGAGGCGATTCCACATCTACTCCAAGGAAAACGGCGTCGGAAACTCTCTGTGAAAATTTTAGAGTGATCCAACGGTCGGATCAAAAGTTATGGTCGTTTCGAGCCGGTACTCGGTGCGGAGCGACGAGACCTCCGGCACATCGGGAGCGATTCCATCTACTCCAAGGAAAACGGCGTCGGAAACTCCTGTGAAAATTTTAGAGTGATCCAACGGTCGGATCAAAAGTTATGGTCGTTTCGAACCGGTACTCGAGTCATGGAGCGACGAGACCTCGGCACATCGAGGAGCGATTCCACTTCTACTCCAAGGAAAACGGCGTCCGGAAACTCTGTGAAAATTTTAGAGTGATCCAGCGGTCGGATCAAAAGTTATGGTCGTTTGACCGGTACTCAGTGCGGAGCGACGAGACCTCGGCACATCGAGGAGCGATTCCACTTCTACTCCAAGGAAAACGGCGTCCAGGAAACTCTGTGAAAATTTTAGAGTGATCCAGCGGTCGGATCAAAAGTTATGGTCGTTTCGAGCCGGTACTCAGTGCATGGAGCGACGAGACCTCGGCACATCGAGGAGCGATTCCACTTCTACTCCAAGGAAAACGGCGTCCGGAAACTCTGTGAAAATTTTAGAGTGATCCAACGGTCGGATCAAAAGTTATGGTCGTTTCGAACCGGTACTGCGAGTGCGGAGCGACGAGACCTCGGCACATCGAGGAGCGATTCCACTTCTACTCCAAGGAAAACAGCGTCGGAAACTCTGTGAAAATTTTAGAGTGATCCAACGGTCGGATCAAAAGTTATGGTCGTTTCGAGCCGGTACTGCGAGTGGAGGCGGCGAGACCTCCGGCACATCGAGGAGCGATTCCACATCTACTCCAAGGAAAACGGCGTCCAGGAAACTCTGTGAAAATTTTAAAGTGATCCAACGGTCGGATCAAAAGTTATGGTCGTTTCGACCGGTACTCGGGTACGGAGCGGCGAGACCTCCGGCACATCGAGGGCGATTCCACATCTACTCCCAGGAAACCGGCGTCCGGAAACTCTGTGAAAATTTTAGAGTGATCCAGCGGTCGGATCAAAAGTTATGGTCGTTTCGAACCGGTACTGCGAGTACGGAGCGACGAGACCTCGGCACATCGAGGAGCGATTCCACTTCTACTCCAAGGAAAACGGCGTCAGGAAACTCTGTGAAAATTTTAGAGTGATCCAACGGGTCGGATCAAAAGTTATGGTCGTTTCGAACAGGTACTCGGTGCAGGGAGCGGCGAGACCTCCGGCACATCGGAGCGATTCCACTTCTACTCCAAGGAAAACGGCGTCCGGAAACTCTGTGAAAATTTTAGAGTGATCCAACGGTCGGATCAAAAGTTATGGTCGTTTCGAGCCGAGTCCTCAGTGGAGGCGGCGAGACCTCCGAGCACATCGAGGAGCGGTTCCACTTCTACTCCAAGGAAAACAGCGTCAGGAAACTCTGTGAAAATTTTAGAGTGATCCAACGGTCGGATCAAAAGTTATGGTCGTTTCGAGCCGGTACTACTGCGGTGTGGAGGCGACGAGACCTCGGCACATCGAGGGCGGTTCCGCTCTACTCAAAGGAAAGACGGCGTCGGGAAACTCCTTGCTGAAAATTTTAGAGTGATCGGTCGGATCAAAAGTTATGGTCGTTTCGAGCCGTACTACGATGCAGGCGCGACGAGACCCTCAGCACATCGAGGCGATTCCACATCTACTCCAAGAAAACGGCGTCGGAAAGCACTTTGTGAAAATTTTAGAGTGATCCAGCGGTCGGATCAAAAGTTATGGTCGTTTGAACCGGTACTCGGTGCGGAGCGACGAGACCTCGGCACATCGAGGAGCGATTCCACTTCTACTCCAAGGAAAGCGGCGTCGGAAACTCTGTGAAAATTTTAGAGTGATCCAACGGTCGGATCAAAAGTTATGGTCGTTTCGAACCGGTACTCGGTGATGGAGCGACGAGACCTCGGCACATCGAGGCGATTCCACACTCTACTCCAAGGAAAACGCGTCAGGGAACTCTGTGAAAATTTTAGAGTGATCCAACGGTCGGATCAAAAGTTATGAGTCGTTTCGAGCCGGTACTACGGTACGGAGCGACGAGACCTCGGCACATCGAGGAGCGATTCCACTCTACTCCAAGGGGAAAACGGCGTCAGGAAACTCTGTGAAAATTTTAGAGTGATCCAACGGTCGGATCAAAAGTTATGGTCGTTTCGAACCGGTACTCGGTATGGAGCGGCGAGACCTCGGCACATCGAGGAGCGATTCCACTTCTACTCCAAGGAAAACGGCGTCGGAAGCACTGTGAAAATTTTAGAGTGATCCAGCGGTCGGATCAAAAGTTATGGTGGTTTCGACCGGTACTCGTGCGGAGGCGGCGAGACCTCCGGCACATCGTGGAGCGGTTCCACTGCTACTCCAAGGAAAACAGCGTCCGGAAACTCCTGAGAAAATTTTAGAGTGATCCAACGGTCGGATCAAAAGTTATGGTCGTTTCGAACCGGTACTCTGTGCGGAGCGACGGGACCTCGGCACATCGGAGCGGTTCCACTCTACTCGAAGGAAAACGGCGTATGTGATACTCTGTGAAAATTTTAGAGTGGTCCAACGGTCGGATCAAAAGTTATGGTCGTTTCGAACCGCTACTGCGATGCAGGGCGACCGGGACCTCGGAGCACATCCAGGAGCGATTATTCTCCAAGGAAAACGGCGTCAGGAAAGCTCACCGCGAAAATTTTAGAGTGATCCAACGGTCGGATCAAGAGATTATAGGTCGTTCCCGAACCGAGTACGTAGTCGGAAGCGACGAGACCTTGAAGCACATCGGAGCGATTCCACATACACTCCAGAGAAAACGGCGTCGAAAACCGTATGAAAATTTTAGTGTGATCCAGAGCGATTCCCACTTCTACTCCAAAAAAACTTGACGTCGGAAACTCTGTGAAAATTTTAGGCGGTCAACGGTCCGATCAAAAGTTATGGTCGTTTCGGCAGGTACTGCAGTGCGGTGCGGCGAGCCTCCGGCACATCGAGGAAGCGGTTCCACTTCTACCTCCAAGGAAAGCTTGGCGATCAGAAACTCTGTGAAAATTTTAGAGAGTGATTCAACAGTGCGATCAAAAGAAAGGGTGGGTAGTTTCGAACCAGTACTCTGATGCAGGAGCGGCCCGAGACTTCGGCACATCGTGGAGCGATTCCACATCTACTCCAAGGGAAAACGGCGTCCCAGGAAACTCTTGTGAAAAATTTTAGAGTGATCCAACGGTAGAATCAAAGTTATGGTAGTTTAGATTCAGTGCACTACGTACCGGAACGCTGAGACCTCCGGCACATCGAGAAGCGATTCCACTTCTATAAGAAGGAAAACGACTGTCAGGAAACACATGTGAAAATTTTAGAGTGATTCAACGGTCCGATCAAAAGTTATGGTCGTTTTGGACAAGTACTCTTGTGCGGAGGCGACGAGACCTCGGCCCATGGGGAGAGGCGATTCCACAGCTACTCCAAGGAAAACAACATATTAAGCTTTGTGAAAATTTTAGAGTTATCCAACGGTCGGAATTGAAAAGTTATGGTCGTTTCGGCAGGTACTCTGATGCAGAGCGACGAGACTTCGGCTTGTCGATGGGCGATTCCACATCTGCTCAAAGGAAAACAGTGTCCAGGAAACTCCTAGTGAAAATTTTAGAGTGATCCAACGGTCCGATCAAAGAGATTATGGTCGTTTCGAGCAGGTACTTTCATGATGGAGCGACGAGACCTCCCGTGCCCGTCGGAAGCGATTCACGCCACTCCAAGGAAAACGATTAATCGAAGGGAGCTCTGTGAGGCCACAGAGTGATCCAAGGTGGATCAAAAGTTATGGTCGTTTCGAACAAGTACCCTGCGATTTTTTTTCGTACGGGCAATGAGACCTACCGAAGCATCAAGGTGCGATTGCACATCTACTCCAAGGGAAGCAGCGTCGGGGAAACTCTGTGAAAATTTTAGAGTGATCAACGGTCGGATCAAGAGTTATGGTGGTTTTCGAGCCGGGGTACACTGCATGCGGGAGCGGCGAGACCTCGGCACATCGAGGATTGATTCCACTCTACTCATAGAAAAACGACGTCCCGGAGACACTGTAAAATTTTTAGAAGTGATCCACGGTCGGATCCAAAAGTTATGGTCGTTTGGCTTAGGTACTCGAATTATGGAGCGGCAAGACCTTGGCACATCGAGGAGCGGTTCCCCATCTGCTCCAAGGAAGAACGGCGTCAGAAACTCCTGTGAAAATTTTAGAGTGATCTGACGGTGGGATCAAAACTTATGGTCGTTTTCGAGCCGGTACTCGGGGTGTCGCAGGCGGCGAGACCTCCGTGCACCTCGAGGCCCGGTTCCACTTCTACTCCAAGGAAAGGCTTGGCGTCGGAAACTCCTGCGAAAGGTGCAGAGGTGATCCAGCGGTCAGATCAAAAGTTATGGCCATTACGTGGGCGGTACCGGGTGCGGAGCGGCGAGACCTCCGGCACATCGAGGAGCGATTCCGCTTCTACTCCAAGGAAAGCGGGGTCGGAGCCCCTGTGAAAATTTTAGAGTTATTCAGCGGGTCGGATCAAAGAGATTATGGCTGTTTAAGCTGAACAGGGTACCTCTAGTATGGGAGCGGCGAGACTTACTGTTACATTGAGGAGCGATTCCACATCTACTCCAAGAAAACTTGAGATTAGTAAACTCTGCACCATGGTTAGGAGTGATCCAGCGGTCGGATCCAAAGTTATGGTTGTTTCTAACCGGGTACTCTGTCTGCAGGCGACGGGACTTCAGGCACATCGAGGAGCGGTTCCACATCTACTCCCAGGAAAACGAGCGTCAGGAAACTCTGTGAAAATTTCAGAGTGATCCAACGGTCGGATCAAAAGTTATGGTCGTTTCGAACCGGTACTCGAGTCTGGAGGCGACGAGACCTCCGGCACATAGAGGAGCGATTCCACTCTCTATTCCAAGGAAAACGGCGTCGGAAACTCGTGTGAAAATTTTAAAGTGATCCAACGGTCGGATCAAAAGTTATGGTCGTTTCGACCCGGTACTGCGGTGTGGAGCGGCGAGACCTCCGGCACATCGAGGAGCGGTTCCACATCTACTCCAAGGAAAGCGGCGTCCGGAAACTCTGTGAAACTTTTAGAGTGATCCAACGGTCGGATCAAAAGTTATGGTCGTTTCGAGCCGGTACTCCGAGTGCAGGCGACGAGACCTCGGCGCGTCGGAGCGATTCCACTCTACTCCAAGAAAACAGCCTTCGGGAAACTCTTGGAAATTTTAGGAGTGATCGAGCGGTCGGATCAAAGTTATGGTCGTTTCCCGAGCCGGTACTCAGGTGCGGAGCGGCGAGACCTCGGCACATCGAGGAGCGATTCCGCTTCTACTCCAAGGAAAACGGCGTCGGAAACTCTGTGAAAATTTTAGAGTGATCCAACGGTGGGATCAAAAGTTATGGTCGTTTCGAACCGGTACTGCGGTAGAAGCGGGCAGACCTCGGCACATCGAGGAGCGGTTCCACTTCTACTCAAGGAAAGCGGCGTCCCGGAAACTCAATGAAAATTTTAGAGTGATCCAGCGGTCGGATCAAAAGTTATGGTGGTTTCGACCCGGTACTACAGTGCGGAGCGACGAGACCTCCGGCACATCGAGGAGGCGGTTCCACATCTACGCAAGGAAAACGGCGTCGAAACTCGTGAAAATTTTTAGAGTGATCCCGCGGTCGGATCAAAAGTTATGGTCGTTCGAGCAGGTACTCGTATGGAGACGACGAGACCTCTAGGCACATCGAGGAGCGGTTCCACTTCTCTTCCAGGGAAAACGGCGTCCGGAAACTCCTGTGAAAATTTTAGAGTGATCAGCGTTCGGATCAAAAGTTATGATTGTTTCAGACCGGTACTACGAGTATGGAAGCGAGAGACCTCCGTCACATCGAGGACGGTTCCACTTTACTCGAAGGAAAGCGGCGTCCGGAAACTCTGTGAAAATTCTAGAGTGATCAACGGTCGGATCCAAAGTTATGATGATTTTCGAACCGGTACTCAGTGAGGCTGACGGGACCTCGGGACGTCGGACGGTTCCAACTTCTACTCCAAGGAAAACGGCATCGGAAACTACTTTGAAAATTTTTAAGTGAGTCCATGGTCGGATCCAAAGTTATGGTCGTTTCGACCCGGTACTCGAGGCGGAGCGACGAGACCTCCGGCACATCGGAGCGATTCCACTTTACTTCAAGGAAAACAGCGCCTCGGGAACCTCCTGTAGAAAATTTTAGAGTGATCCAAGCGAGTCAGATCAAAAGTTATGGTCGTTTCGGCACCGTGCCTGGTGGGCGGCCGGTTCTCAGGCACATCAGAAAGCGTTTCACATCCACCCCAAGGAAAACTTGGCGTCAGGAAACTCCTATGAAAATTTTAGAGTGATCTGCGGTCCGTCAAAAGTTATGGTCGTTTCGAGCCGTGCTTCGACGGTGCGGACGAGTTTTTTCCGAGACCCTCGGACATCGAGGGCGATTCCACATCTGCGCAGGGGAAAACGAGCGTCCCGGGACTTGCACCGTGAAAATTTTCCAGTGATCCTATGATTGGATCCAAAAGAGATTATGGTGTTCCAGTAAGGTACTGGTTTGGAGCGGCGAGACTCCGGCATCGAGGAGGCGATTCCCCCCCCCCTGCAAGATGAGCAGCCTGCGGAAACTCTGTGAAAAATTTAGGAAGTGATCGCAGGTCAGATCAAAAGTTATGTTCGTTTCCAGCGGTACACCAAGTGCAGACGACGAGACCTCGGCGCACATTGGGGAGCGGTTCACTTCTACTCCAAGGAAAAGCAGCTAGAAAACTCCTTTGAAAAATTTAGTGTGATCCAATGATGGATCAAAAGTTATGGTCGTTTCGAA
>JAGMVL010001164.1:0-37660 GCA_019202695.1 Populus x sibirica
GAGACCTCCGGCACATCGAGACGATTCCACTTCAATTCCAAGAAACTTGAGCGTTAGGAAACTCTTGTGAAAATTTTTAGAGTGATTCAACGGTGGATCAAAAGTTATGATGCGTTTTGAAGCAGAGTTTTCTGATGCCGGGCGACGAGACCTCAGAGCGCATCGGGAAGCGATTCCACATCTACTCAAGGGAAGCGGCCTCGGAAACTCCTTGTGAAAATTTTAGAGTGATCAACCAGTCGGATCAAAAGTTATGGTCGTTTGAACCAGAATTGCCAGTACCGGAGGCGGCGAGACCTCGGCACATGGAGGAGCGATTCCACACTTCTCCAAAGAAAACGACGTCAAGAAACTACTTTGTCAAAATTTTAGAGTGATCCGACGGTGGGATCAAGAAAGTTATGGTCTTTTCGAGCCGAATTTCTCGGATGCGAGCGACGAGACCTCGGCACATCGAGGAGCGATTCCACTTCTACTCCAAGGAAAGCTGACGTCGGGAAACTCTGTGAAAATTTTAGAGTGATCCAGCGGTCGGATCAAAAGTTATGGTCGTTTCGAGCACGGTGCCGGTACAGTGCGGAGCGCGAGACCTCCGGCATATCGAGGAGCGGTTCCACTTCTACTCCAAGGGAAAAGGGCGTCGGAAACTGAGTGAAAATTTTAGAGTGATCCAGCGGTCGGATCAAAAGTTATGGTGGTTTTCGAGCCGGTACTACAGTGGAGCGACGAGACCTCAGGCACATCGAGGGGCGATTCCACATCTACTCCAAGGAAAACGGCGTCGGAAACTCTGTGAAAATTTTAGAGTGATCCAGCGGTCCGATCAAAAGTTATGGTCGTTTGAACCGGTACTCGGTGCGGAGCGACGAGACCTCGGCACATCGAGGAGCGGTTCCACTTCTACTCCAAGGAAAACGGGGTCGGAAACTCGTGAAAATTTTAGGGTGATCCAACGGTCGGATCAAAAGTTATGGTCGTTTCGAGACAGGTACTAATTACGGAGCGGCAGGGATCTCTCACCGGCACATTGAGGAGCGATTCCCACATCTACTCCAAGGAGAAAACGGCGTCGGAAGCTCTGTGAAAATTTTAGAGTGATCCAACGGTCGGATCAAAAGTTATGGTCGTTTCGAACCGGTACTACTTGATGCCGGAGCGCCGAGACCTCGGCACATCGAGGAGCGATTCCACATCTACTCAAGGATAACGGCCTCCGGAAGCTCTGTGAAAATTTTAGAGTGATCCAACGGTCGGATCAAAAGTTATGGTCGTTTCGACCGGTACTACGGTGCGGGGCGACGAGACCTCCGGCACATCGAGGAGCGGTTCCACATCTACTCCAAGGATAACGGCGTCGGAAACTCTGTGAAAATTTTAGAGTGATCCAGCGGTCGGATCAAAAGTTATGGTCGTTTCGAAGCGGTACTGCAGTGCGGAGCGCGAGACCTCCGGCACATCGAGGGCGATTCCACTTCTACTCCAAGGAAAACGGCGTCGGGAAACACTGTGAAAATTTTAGAGTGATCCAGCGGTCGGATCAAAAGTTATGGTCGTTTCGAACGGTACTGCGGTGCGGAGCGGCGAGACCTCGGCACATCGAGGAGCGGTTCCACATCTACTCCTAGGAAAGCGGCGTCCGGAAACGCTCTGTGAATATTTTAGAGTGATCCCGCGGTCGGATCAAAAGTTATGGTCGTTTCGAGCCGGTACTGCGTTTGCAGAGCGGCGAGACCTCCGGCACATCGAGGAGCGATTCCACATCTACTCCAAGGAAAACGACCTCGGAAACTCCTGTGAAAATTTTAGAGTGATCCAGCGGTCGGATCAAAAGTTATGAGTGGTTTGAACCGGTACTATGCAGTGCGGAGCGACGAGACCTCCCGGCACATCGAGGAGGCGATTCCACATCTACTCCAAAGGAAAACGACCTCGGGAAACTCTGTGAAAATTTTAAAGTGATCCAACGGTCGGATCCAAAAGTTATGGTCGTTTCGAGGGCGAATTTCTCGATGCGGAGCGACAGACCTCGGCACATCGAGGAGCGATTCCACTTCTACTCCAAGGATAACGGCAATCGGAAGCTCTGTGAAAATTTTAGAGTGATCCAGCGGTCGGATCAAAACTTATGGTCGTTTCGAGCCGGTACTCGAGTGCGGAGCGACGAGACCTCCGGCACATCGAGGAGCGATTCCACTTCTACTCCAAGGAAAACGGCGTCCAGGAAACTCTGTGAAAATTTTAGAGTGATCCAACGGTCGGATCAAAAGTTATGGTCGTTTGAACCGGTACTCAAGTGCGGAGCGACGAGACCTCCGGCACATCGAGGAGCGATTCCACATCCACTCCAAGGAAAACAGCGTCCGGAAACTCCTGTTAAAATTTTAGAGTGATCCAACGGTCGGATCAAAAGTTATGGTCGTTTCGAACCGGTACTGAGGTAGAGGCGACGAGACCTCGGCACATCGAGGAGCGATTCCACTTCTACTCCAAGGAAAACGGCGTCGGAAACTCTGTGAAAGTTTTAGAGTGATCCAACGGTCGGATCAAAAGTTATGGTCGTTTCGAACCGGTACTACGAGTGCGGAGCGGCGAGACCTCGGCACATCGAGGAGCGATTCCACTTCTACTCAAGGAAAACGTGCGTCGGAAACTCTGTGAAAATTTTAGAGTGATCCAACGGTCGGATCAAAAGTTATGGTCGTTTCGAGCCGGTACTCGGTGCGGGAGCGACGAGACCTCGGCACATCGGGAGCGATTCCACTTCTACTCCAAGGAAAACGGCCTCAGGAAACTCTGTGAAAATTTTAGAGTGATCCAACGGTCGGATCAAAAGTTATGGTCGTTTCAAGCCGGTACTGCAGTGCGGAGCGGCGAGACCTCGGCACATCGAGGAGCGATTCCACATCTACTCCAAGGGAAAACGACGTCGGAATCTTTGTGAAAATTTTAGAGTGATCCAATTCGGTCGGATCAAAAGTTATGGTCGTTTCGAGGCGGTACTCCGGTGCGGTGCGACGAGACCTCCGGCACATCGGACCGGTTCCACTTCTATTCCAAGGAAAACGGCGTCCAGGAAACTCTGTGAAAATTTTAGAGTGATCCAACGGTCGGATCAAAAGTTATGGTGTTTCGAACGACGGTACAGCCGTTACACAGTGACGCTGAGCGACGAGACCTCGAGACCTCGGCACATCGAGGAGCGGTTCCACATCTACTCAAGGAAAACTGACGTCGGAAACTCGGCGAAAATTTTAGAGTGATCCAACGGTCGGATCAAAAGTTATGGTCGTTTCGAGCGGTACTGCGAGTCGCAGCGGCGAGACCTCGGCACATCGGAAGCGATTCCACATCTACTCTAAGGAAAACGGCCTCCGGAAACTCTATGAAAATTTTTAGAGTGATCCAACGGTCCGATCCAAAGTTATAGTCGTTTCCAACCGGTACTGCGAATTACAGAGCGACGAGACCTCGGCACATCGAGGAGGGATTCCAAACTTCTCCAAGGAAAACGACATCCGGAAACTCTGTGAAAATTTTAGAAGTGATCCAATGGATGGATCAAAAGTTATAGTCGTTTCGAACGGTACTCGAGTGGACAGCGAGACCTCCGGCACATCGAGGAGCGGTTCCACTTCTACTCGAGAAAACGGGCGTCAGGAAACTCTGTCGAAAATTTTAGAGTGATTCAACGGTCCGATCAAAAGTTATGGTCGTTTCGAGCCGGGTATTACGAATGCACAAGCGACGAGACCTCCGCCACATCGAGGAGCGGTTCCACTTCTACCTCCCAAGAGAACGGCGTCAGGAAACTCCTGTGAGAATTTTAGAGTGATCCAGCGGTCGGATCCAAAGTTATGGTCGTTTCGACCGGTACTCTGAATTACCGGAGGCGGCGAGACCTCCGGCACATCGAGGAGCGATTCCACCTCTACTCCCAGGAAAACAGCGTCGGAAACTCTATGAGAATTTTAGAGTGATCCAACGGTGGGATCAAAGGTTATGGTCGTTTTGAACCGGTACTCGGTTTGAGCGGCGAGACCTCGGCACATCGAGGGCGATTCCACTTCACTCCAAGGAAAACGGCGTCAGGAAGCCTTTGTGAAAATTTTAGAGTGATCCAGCGGTCGGATCAAAAGTTATGTTCGTTTCGGCACGGTACTGCAGTGCGGAGCGACGAGACCTCCGGCACATCGAGGAGCGATTCCACTTCTACTCCGAGGAAAACGGCGTCGGGAAGCTCTGTGAAAATTTTAGAGTGATCCAACGGTCGGATCAAAAGTTATAGTCGTTTGGAACAGGTACTCTAGTGGGGAGGCGACGAGACCTCGGCACATCGAGGAGCGATTCCCTCTACTCCAAGGAAAACAGCGTCGGAACACTGCGAAAATTTTAGAGTGATCCAACGGTCGGATCAAAAGTTATGGTCGTTTCGAACCGGTACTCCAGATGCAGCGACGAGACCTCGGCACATCGAGGAGCGGTTCCACATCTACTCCAAGGAAAACGGCGTCGGAAACTCCTGTGAAAATTTTAGAGTGATCCAGCGGTCGGTCAAAAGTTATAGTGGTTTCGAACCGGTACTCGGAGTGCATGGGAGCGGCGAGACCTCGCACCTCGAGGAGCGATTCCACATCTACTCCAAGGAAAACAGCCTCAGGAAGCTCCAGTGAAAATTTTAGAGTGATCCAGCGGTCGGATCCAAAGTACTGGTCGTTTCGAGCCGGTGCTCGGGTGCAGGAGCGGCGAGACCTCCGGCACATCGAGGAGCGATTCCACTTCTACTCCAAGGAAACGGCGTCCCGGAAACTCTGTGAAAATTTTAGAGTGATCCAATTCAGTCGGATCAAAAGTTATGGTCGTTTCGTCCCGGTACTCCAGTGCGGAGCGGCGAGACCTCGGCACATGGGAAGCGATTCCACTCTACTCCAAGGAAAACGGCGTCAGGAAACTCTGTGAAAATTTTAGAGTGATCAACGGTCGGATCAAAAGTTATGGTCGTTTCGAGCCGGTACTCCGGTGCGGAGCGACGAGACCTCGGCACATCGAGGGGCGATTCCACATCTACTCCAAGGAAAGCGGCGTCGGAAACTCTGTGAAAATTTTAGAGTGATCCAGCGGTCGGATCAAAAGTTATGGTCGTTTCGAACCGGTACTCGGGTATGGAGCGACGAGACCTCGGCACATCGAGGAGCGATTCCACATTGCTCCAAGGAAAACGGCGTCAGGAAACTCCTTCTGTGAAAATTTTAGAGTGATCCGACGGTCGGATCCAAAGTTATGGTCGTTTCGAGGCCGGTACTCGAGTGCCGGAGGCGGCGAGACCTCGGCACATCGGGGAGCGATTCCACATCTACTCCAAGGAACCGGCGTCAGGAAACACTCTGTGAAAATTTTAGGTGATCCAGCGGTCGGATCAAAAGTTATGGTCGTTTGACGGTACTCGGGTGCAGGAGGCGGCGAGACCTCGGACATCGAGGGGCGATTCCACATCTACTCGAAGGGAAAACGGCGTCGAAGCTCCGTGAAAATTTTAGAGTGATCCACGGTCGGTTCAAAGTTATGGTCGTTTCGACCGGTACTGCGGGTGGAGCGACGAGACCTCCGGCACATCGGGGCGATTCCACTTCTACTCCAAGGAAAACGGCGTCGGAAACTCACGTGAAAATTTTAGAGTGATCCAACGGTCGGATCAAAAGTTATGGTCGTTTCGAACCGGTACTGATGCAGACGGCGACGAGACCTCCGGCACATCGAGGCGCTTCCACATCTACTCCAAGGAAAACGACGTCCAGGAAACTCTGTGAAAATTTTAGAGTGATCCAACGGTCGGATCCAAAAGTTATGGTCCTTTGGAACGGTACTCGGGTGCAGGAGCGACGAGACCTCAGCACATCGAGGGAGCGATTCCACTTCTACTCCAAGGAAAACGGCGTCGGAAACTCTGTGAAAATTTTAGAGTGATCCAACGGTCGGATCAAAAGTTATGGTCCTTTCGAGCCGGTACTGCGAGTCGGGCGGCGAGACCTCGGCACATCGAGGAGCGATTCCACTTCTACTCCAAGGAAAACGGCGTCGGGAAACTCTGTGAAAATTTTAGAGTGATCCAACGGTCGGATCAAAAGTTATGGTCGTTTCCAACCGGTACTCTGGTCTGGAGCGACGAGACCTCCGGAACACACGAGGCGATTCCACATCTACTCCAAGGAAAACGGCGTCGGAAACACTGTGAAAATTTTAGAGTGATCCAACGAAGTCGGATCAAAAGTTATGGTTGTTTCGAGGAAATGGTACTGGTCAGGAAGCCAGGAGACCTCGGCACGTCGAGGAGGCGGTTCCGCCCTACTCCAGGAAAAACGGCGTCAGGAAACTCCTGTGAAAGAATTTTAGAGTGATCAACGGTCGGATCAAAAGTTATGGTTGTTCGACGACAGGTGCTGGAACTGGGCGACGAGACCTCGGCACATCGAGGAAGCGATTCCACCTCCCGAAAGGACGGCGTCGGAAGCTCCCTGTGAAAATTTTAAGTGATCGGCAGTCGGATCAAAAGTTATGGTCGTTTCGACGGTACCTCAGTGCGGGCGGCGAGACCTCGGCACATCGGGGAGCGATTCCCATCTACTACGAAACGGCGTCAGGAAACTCCTGGGAAAATTTTAGAGTGATCAGCAGTCGGATCAAAAGTTATGGTCGTTCGAGCATTTCTGATGCAGGCGGCGAGACCTCGGAGCATCGAGGAGGCGATTCCAGCTCCTCCAAAGGAAACGGCGTCAGGAAGACTCTGTGAAAATTTTAGAGTGATCAACGGTCGGATCAAAAGTTATGGTCGTTTCGAAGCCAGGGTACTGTGCGGAGCGCGAGACCTCGGCACATCGGAGCGATTCCACATCTACTCCAAGGAAAACGGCGGCGTCAGGAAACTCTGTGAAAATTTTAGAGTGATCCAACGGTCGGATCAAAAGTTATGGTCGTTTTCGAGCCGGTACTCGGTGCGGAGCGGCGAGACCTCGGCACATCGAGGAGCGATTCCACTTCTACTCCAAGGAAAACGGCGTCCGGAAACTCTGTGAAAATTTTAGAGTGATCCAACGGTCGGATCAAAAGTTATGGTCGTTTCGAGCCGGTACTCGTGTGGAGGCGACGAGACCTCCGGCACATCGAGGAGCGATTCCACTTCTACTCCAAGGAAAACGGCGTCAGGAAACTCTGTGAAAATTTTAGAGTGATCCAACGGTCGGATCAAAAGTTATGGTCGTTTCGACCAGTGCTGCAGTGGGGAGCGGCGAGGCCTCGGCACATCGAGGAGGCGGTTCCACATCTACTCCAAGGAAAGCGGCGTCAGGAAGCTCTGTGAAAATTTTAGAGTGATCCAACGGTCGGATCAAAAGTTATGGTCGTTTCGACCGGTACTCTGAGTTGGAGCGACGAGACCTCAGGCACATCGAGGAGCGATTCCACATCTACTCCAAGGAAAACGGCGTCCGGAAACTCTGTGAAAATTTTAGAGTGATCCAACGGTCGGATCAAAAGTTATGGTCGTTTCGAACCGGTACTGCAGTGCGGAGCGACGAGACCTCGGCACATCGGGAGGCGATTCCACATCTACTCCAAGGAAAACTTGGCGTCCGGAAACTCACTGTGAAAATTTTAGAGTGATCCAACGGTCGGATCAAAAGTTATGGTCGTTTCGAAGCCGGTACTCAGTGTGGAGCGGCGAGACCTCCGGCACATCGAGGAGCGATTCCACATCTACTCCAAGGAAAACGGCGTCGGAAACTCTGTGAAAATTTTAGAGTGATCCAACGGTCGGATCAAAAGTTATGGTCGTTTCGAGCCGGTACTCAGTGCGGAGCGACGAGACCTCCGGCACATCGAGGAGCGATTCCACTTCTACTCCAAGGAAAACGGCGTCAGGAAACTCTGTGAAAATTTTAGAGTGATCCAACGGTCGGATCAAAAGTTATGGTCGTTTCGAGCCGGTACTCGGTGCGGAGCGACGAGACCTCGGCACATCGAGGAGCGATTCCACATCTACTCCAAGGAAAACGGCGTCGGAAACTCTGTGAAAATTTTAGAGTGATCCAACGGTCGGATCAAAAGTTATGGTCGTTTCGAGCCGGTACTGCAGTCGGAGCGACGAGACCTCCGGCACATCGAGGAGCGATTCCACATCTACTCCAAGGAAAACGGCGTCGGAAACTCCTGTGAAAATTTTAGAGTGATCCAACGGTCGGATCAAAAGTTATGAGTCGTTTCGAACCGGTGCTCGCAGTGCAGGAAGCGACGAGACCTCGGCACATCGGAGCGATTCCACATCTACTCCAAGGAAAGCGGCGTCGGAAACTCTGTGAAAATTTTAGAGTGATCCAACGGTCGGATCAAAAGTTATGGTCGTTTCGAACCGGTACTGCGAGTGCGGGCGGCGAGACCTCCGGCACATCGAGGGCGATTCCACTTCTACTCCAAGGAAAACGGCGTCGGAAACTCTGTGAAAATTTTAGAGTGATCCAGCGGTCGGATCAAAAGTTATGGTCGTTTCGAACCGGTACTGCTGGTGTGGAGCGGCGAGACCTCGGCACATCGGGGCGATTCCACATCTACTCCAAGGAAAACGGCGTCGGAAACTCTGTGAAAATTTTAGAGTGATCCAACGGTCGGATCAAAAGTTATGGTCGTTTCGAGCCGGTACTCGAGATGGAGCGACGAGACCTCGGCACATCGAGGAGCGATTCCACATCTACTCCAAGGAAAACGGCGTCGGAAACTCTGTGAAAATTTTAGAGTGATCCAACGGTCGGATCAAAAGTTATGGTCGTTTCGAACCGGTACTGCAGTGCGGAGCGGCGAGACCTCGGCACATCGAGGAGCGATTCCACTTCTACTCCAAGGAAAACGGCGTCAGGAAACTCTGTGAAAATTTTAGAGTGATCCAACGGTGGGATCAAAAGTTATGGTCGTTTCGAGCCGGTACTCGAGTGCGGAGCGGCGAGACCTCGGCACATCGAGGAGCGATTCCACTTCTACTCCAAGGAAAACGGCGTCGGAAACTCCTGTGAAAATTTTAGAGTGATCCAACGGTCGGATCAAAAGTTATGGTCGTTTCGAACCGGTACTGCAGTGGGCGACGAGACCTCGGCACATCGAGGAGCGATTCCACATCTACTCCAAGGAAAACGGCGTCGGAAACTCTGTGAAAATTTTAGAGTGATCCAACGGTCGGATCAAAAGTTATGGTCGTTTCGAACCGGTACTACCCAGTGGGGCGGCGAGACCTCGGCACATCGGAGGCGATTCCACTTCTACTCCAAGGAAAACGGCGTCGGAAACTCTGTGAAAATTTTAGAGTGATCCAGCGGTCGGATCAAAAGTTATGGTCGTTTCGACCGGTACTGAGTGCGGAGCGACGAGACCTCCGGCACATCGAGGAGCGGTTCCACTTCTATCCAAGAAACGACGTCGGAAGCTCTTTATTGAAAATTTTAGAGTGATCCAACGGTCGGATCAAAGTTATGGTCGTTTTGAACGATTTTCTGGTGCAGAGGCCGAGACCTCGGGACATCGGGAGCGATTCCACTTCTACTCCAAGGAAACGGCGTCGGAAACTGCTCAATGAAAATTTTGAGAGTGATCCAACGGTCGGATCAAAAGTTATGGTCGTTTTGAACCGGTACTCGGTTGGAGCGACGAGACCTCGGCACATCGAGGGAAGCGATTCCATCTACTCCAAGGAAGAAACGCGTCGGAAAGGCTAGCGTGAAAATTTTAGAGTGATCCAACGGTCGGATCAAAAGTTATGGTCGTTTCGAACCGGTACTGCAGTGCGGAGCGACGAGACCCTCGGCACATCGGGAGCGATTCCACATCTTCTCGCAGGAAACAGCGTCCGGAAACTCTGTGAAAATTTTAGAGTGATCCAACGGTCGGATCAAAAGTTATGGTCGTTTCGAGCCGGTACTACGGTGGTGGAGCGACGAGACCTCGGCACATCGGAGCGATTCCACTTCTACTCCAAGGAAAACGGCGTCCAGGAAGCTCTGTGAAAATTTTAGAGTGATCCAACGGTCGGATCAAAAGTTATGGTCGTTTCGAACCGGTACTACGAGTGCGGAGCGGCGAGACCTCGGCACATCGAGGAGCGATTCCACTTCTACTCCAAGGAAAACGGCGTCAAGGAAACTCTGTGAAAATTTTAGAGTGATCCAACGGTCGGATCAAAAGTTATGGTCGTTTCGAGCCGGTACTCGGTGCGGGCGGCGAGACCTCCGGCACATCGAGGAGCGATTCCACTTCTACTCCAAGGAAAACGGCGTCAGGAAACTCCTGTGAAAATTTTAGAGTGATCCAACGGTCGGATCAAAAGTTATGGTCGTTTCGAACCGGTACTCGAGTGGAGCGACGAGACCTCCGGCACATCGGAGCGATTCCACATCTACTCCAAGGAAAACGGCGTCAGGGAAACTCTGTGAAAATTTTAGAGTGATCCAACGATTGGGATCAAAAGTTATGGTCGTTTCGAACCGGTACTCGAGTGCGGAGCGACGAGACCTCGGCACATCGAGGAGGCGATTCCACATCTACTCCAAGGAAAACGGCCTCAGGAAACTCTGTGAAAATTTTAGAGTGATCCAACGGTCGGATCAAAAGTTATGGTCGTTTCGAACCGGTACTACGGTGCGGAGCGAGGAGACCTCCGGCACATCGAGGAGCGATTCCACTTCTACTCCAAGGAACACGGCGTCCGGAAACTCCTGTGAAAATTTTAGAGTGATCCAACGGTCGGATCAAAAGTTATGGTCGTTTCGAACCGGTACTCGAGTGCAGAGCGACGAGACCTCCGGCACATCGAGGAGCGTTCCACATCTACTCCAAGGAAAGCGGCGTCGGAAACTCTGTGAAAATTTTAGAGTGATCCAACGGTCGGATCAAAAGTTATGGTCGTTTCGAACCGGTACTACGAGTGCGGGCGGCGAGACCTCCGGCACATCGAGGAGCGATTCCACTTCTACTCCAAGGAAAACGGCGTCGGAAACTCTGTGAAAATTTTAGAGTGATCCAACGGTCGGATCAAAAGTTATGGTCGTTTCTGGGCGGTACTCGGAGTGCGGAGCGACGAGACCTCCTTCACATCGGAGCGATTCCACTTCTACTCCAAGGAAAACAACGTCCGGAAACTCCTGTGAAAATTTTAGAGTGATCCAACGGTCGGATCAAAAGTTATGGTCGTTTCGAACCGGTACTCGGGATTGGAGCGACGAGACCTCCGGCACATAGAGGAGCGATTCCACTTCTATTCCAAGGAAAACTTGGCGTCCGTAAACTCTGTGAAAAATTTAGAGTGATCCAACGGTCGGATCAAAAGTTTTGGTCGTTTCGAGCCGGTACTCGCTGAATGGAGGCGGCGAGACCTCCGGCACATCGGAGCGATTCCACTTCTACTCCAAGGAAAACGGCGTCCCGGAAACTCTGTGAAAATTTTAGAGTGATCCAACGTTCGGATCAAAAGTTATGGTCGTTTCGAACCGGTACTCAGTACGGAGCGACGAGACCTCGGCACATCGAGGAGCGATTCCACATCTACTCCAAGGAAAACGGCGTCAGGAAACTCTGAGAAAATTTTAAGAGTGATCCAGCGGTCGGATCAAAAGTTATGGTCGTTTCGAGCCGGTACTCGGTCGGAGGCGACGAGACCTCGGCACATCGAGGAGGCGATTCCACTTCTACTCCAAGGAAAACGGCGTCCGGAAACTCCGTGAAAATTTTAGAGTGATCCAGCGGTCGGATCAAAAGTTATGGTCGTTTCGAACCGGTACTCGGTACGGAGGCGACGAGACCTCGGCACATCGGAGCGATTCCACATCTACTCCAAGGAAAACGGCGTCGGGAAACTCCTGTGAAAATTTTAGAGTGATCCAACGGTCGGATCAAAAGTTATGGTCGTTTCGAACCGGTACTGCGGTGCGGAGCGACGAGACCTCGGCACATGCGAGGAGGCGATTCCACTTCTACTCCAAGGAAACCGGCGTCGGAAACTCTGTGAAAATTTTAGAGTGATCCAACGGTCGGATCAAAAGTTATGAGTCGTTTCGAACCGGTACTACGAGTACGGAGCGGCGAGACCTCCGGCACATCGGGAGCGATTCCACTTCTACTCCAAGGAAAACGGCGTCCAGGAAACTCTGTGAAAATTTTAGAGTGATCCAACGGTCGGATCAAAAGTTATGGTCGTTTCGAACCGATACTACGATGCAGGAGCGACGAGACCTCGGCACATCGAGGAGCGATTCCACTTTACTCCAAGAGAAAACGGCGTACGGAAACTACTGTGAAAAAATTTCGAGTGATCCACCGTTGGGATCCAAACCTATGGTCGTTTCGAACAGTGCTCAAGTGCGGACGACGAGACCCCGCCACATCGGAAGCTTGTTCCACTTCTACTCCAAGGAAAATGTGATCTGGAAACTATTTGTGAAAATTTTAGAGTGATCCATTGGTCGGATCAAAAGTTATGGTTGTTTGAGAACGGGTACTGCGAAGATTCAGAACGACAAGACCACCTAGCACATCGAGGAGCGGTTCCATTTCTACTCCAAGGAAAAGAGCGTCCGGAAACCCTTTGGAAATTTTAGAGGTGATCCAACGGTCGTATCAAAGTTATGGTTGTTTGGAGGCCGGTACTCTGGAGTGGAGCGGCGAGACCTCCGGGACATCGAGGAAGCGATTCCACTTGTACTCCAAGGAAGACTGACGTACAGGAAACTCTATGAGAATTTTAGAGTGATCCAGCAGTGGGATCAAAAGTTTTGGTACGTTTCGGAGCTTGGTACTGCGAATGGGGAGGCGGCGAGACCTCCGGCACATCGAGGAAGCGATTCCACTTCTACTCCAGTGAAAACGACATCGGAAGCCATGTGAAAATTTCAGAGTGATCCAACGGTCGGATCAAGAGTTATGGTTGTTTCGCAACCGGTACTGCGGTACCGAGCAGGCAGACCTCAGGCGCATCGAGGAGCGGTTCCACTTCTACTCCAAGAGGAAAACAACGTCAGGAAACTTCTGCTGAAAATTTTAGAGTGATCCAACGGTCGGATCAAAAGTTATGGTCGTTTGCCCCATTGCTCAATTCCTTGACGGCGAGGCCTGGCAGCTTTCATCGACGAGCGCTTCCACTTCACCTCCCAAGGAAAACGGCTTGTCAGGAAATCGACTCCTGTGAAAATTTTAGAGTGATCTAACTATTAGGATCCAAAGTTCTGGTCGTTCGCCAGGACGGTACTCTCATTGTCGGCAGTGACGAGACCTCCGGCACATCGACGAGCGATTGCACTTCTACTCCAAGGAAAACAGCGTCGGAGGAACTACTGTGAAAATTTTAGAGTGATCCAGCGGTCGGATCAAAAGTTATGGTGTTTGAGCCGTGTACTCGATGCGGAGCGGCGAGACCTCCGGCACATCGAGGAGTGATTCCACTTCTACTCCAAGGAAAACGCGTAGGAAATTCTTGTGAAAATTTTGAGAAGTGATGGCAGGTTAGGATCAAATGTTATGGTAGTTTCGTGACAGGTGACTCGGTGCGGAGCGGCGAGACCTCCGGCACATCGACGAGCGATTCCACTTCTACTCAAGGAAAACGGGGTCGGAAACTCTGTGAAAATTTTAGAGTGATCCAGCGGTCGGATCAAAAGTTATGGTCGTTTCGGACCGGTACTACGGTGCGGAGCGATGAGACCTCCGGCACATCGAGGAGCGATTCCACATCTACTCGAAGGAAAACGGCGTCGGAAACTCTGTGAAAATTTTAGAGTGATCCAACGGTCGGATCAAAAGTTATGGTCGTTTCGAGCCGGTACTCAGTATGGAGCGGCGAGACCTCCAGCACATCGGAGCGATTCCACTTCTACTCCCAGGAAAACGGCGTCGGAAACTCTTTGTGAAAATTTTAGAGTGATCCAACGGTCGGATCAAAAGTTATGGTCGTTTCGACGGGTACTCGGGTACGAAGTGGCGAGACCTCGGCACATCGAGGAGCGATTCCACATCTACTCCAAGGAAAACAGCGTCAGGAAGCTCCCAGTGAAGATTTTAGAGTGATCAGCGGTCGGATCAAAAGTTATGGTCGTTTCGAACCGGTACTGAGTGCGGAGCGACGAGACCTCCGGCACATCGAGGGCGATTCCACATCTACTCCAAGGAAACGGCGTCGGAAACTCTGTGAAAATTTTAGAGTGATCCAACGTTCGGATCAAAAGTTATGGTCGTTTCGACCTGTACTCTGGGTACGGAGCGACGAGACCTCAGGCACATCGAGGAGCGATTCCACATCTGCTCCAAGGAAAACGGCGTCAGGAAACACTGTGAAAATTTTAGAGTGATCCAACGGTCGGATCAAAAGTTATGGTCGTTTGGAACCGGTACTCGGTGCGGAGGCGCCGAGACCTCCGGCACATCGGGCGATTCCACTTCTACTCCAAGGAAAACGGCGTCGGGAAACCGTGTGAAAATTTTAGAGTGATCCAACGGTCGGATCAAAAGTTATGGTCGTTTCGAGCCGGTACTCTTGTACGGAGGCGCCGAGACCTCGGCACATCGAGGAGCGATTCCACATCTACTCCAAGGAAAACGGCGTCGGAAACTCTGTGAAAATTTTAGAGTGATCCAACGGTCGGATCAAAAGTTATGGTCGTTTGGACCGGTACTGCGGTACGGAGCGACGAGACCTCGGCACATCGAGGAGCGATTCCACTTACTCCAGAGGAAAACGAGCGTCAGGAAACTCCTGTGAAAATTTTAGAGTGATCCAACGGTCGGATCAAAAGTTATGGTCGTTTCGAGCCGGTTCTCCAGTGCGGGGCGACGAGACCTCCGGCACATCGAGGAGCGATTCCACATCTACTCCAAGGAAAACGGCGTCAGGAAACTCCGTGAAAATTTTAGAGTGATCCAACGGTGGGATCAAAAGTTATGGTCGTTTCGAGCCGGTACTCTGGTGCGGAGCGACGAGACCTCCGGCACATCGGAGGCGATTCCACATCTACTCCAAGGAAAACGGTGTCAGGAAACTCTGTGAAAATTTTAGAGTGATCCAACGGTCGGATCAAAAGTTATGGTCGTTTTGAGCCGGTACTGCGAGTGGGGCGGCGAGACCTCGGCACATCGAGGAGCGATTCCACTTCTACTCCAAGAAAACGGCGTCAGGAAACTCCTGTGAAAATTTTAGAGTGATCCAACGGTAGATCAAAAGTTATGGTCGTTTCGACCGGTACTACGAGTGGAGCGGAGCGACGAGACCTCGGCACATCGAGGGCGGTTCCACTTCTACTCCAAGGAAAACGGCGTCCGGAAACTCCTGTGAAAATTTTAGAGTGATCCGACGGTCGGATCCAAAGTGTTATGGTCGTTTCGAGCAGTGCTACTGGAGTATGGAGCGGCAAGACCTCCGGCCCATCGAGGAGAGCGATTCCACATCTACTCCAAGGAAAATAGTCTCCGGAAACTCTAGTGAAAATTTTAGAGAGTGATCCGACGGTCGGATCAAAATTTATGGTGCGTTTTGAGCCCGGTACTAGGAGTATGGAGCGGCCGAGACCTCGTGCACATCGAGCAGCGATTCCACTTCTACTCCAAGGAAAGCGGCGTGCGGAAACACCTTGAAAATTTTAGAGTGATCCAGCAGTGGGATCAAAAGTTATGGTCGTTTCGAACCAGTGCTCGTACGGAGGCGGCGAGACCTCCGGCACATCGAGGAGCGGTTCCACTTCTACTCCAAGGAAAACGGCGTCCGGAAACTGCTCTGTGAAAATTTTAGAGTGATCCAACGGTCGGATCAAAAGTTATGGTCGTTTCGACCGGTACTCGGTGTGGAGCGGCGAGACCTCGGCACATCGAGGAGGCGATTCCACATCTACTCCAAGGAAAATGGCGTCGGAAGCTATGTGAAAATTTTAGAGTGATCAACGATCGGATCAAAAGTTATGGTCGTTTCGAGGCGGTACTGCGGTGCGGAGCGACGGGACCTCGGCACATCGAGGAGCGATTCCACATCTACTCCAAGGAAAACGGCGTCGGAAACTCTGTGAAAATTTTACCGTGATCCAACGGTCCGATCCAAAGTTATGGTGGTTTCGAACCGGTACTCAGTGCGGAGCGGCGAGACCTCGGCACGTGGAGGAGCGATTCCACATCTACTCCAAGGAAAACGGCGTCCGGAACTCTGTGAAAATTTTAGAGTGATCCAACGGTCGGATCAAAAGTTATGGTCGTTTCGAACCGGTACTGCGAGTGCGGAGCGACGAGACCTCGGCACATCGGAGCGATTCCACATCTACTCCAAGGAAAACGGCGTCGGAAACTCTGTGAAAATTTTAGAGTGATCCAGCGGTGGATCAAAAGTTATGGTCGTTTCGAACCGGTGCTCCGTAGTGGGGCGGCGAGACCTCGGCACATCGGAGCGATTCCACTTCTACTCCAAGGAAAGCGGCGTCGGAAACTCTGTGGAAATTTTAGAGTGATCCAGCGGTCGGATCCAAAAGTTATGGTCGTTTCGAACAGGTCCTCTAGTGCGGAGCGCGAGACCTCGGCACATCGAGGAGCGATTCCACATCTACTCCAAGGAAAACGGCGTCGGGAAACTCTGTGAAAATTTTAGAGTGATCCAACAGTCGGATCAAAATTTATGGTTGTTTCGAGGCGGGTTTCTCCAGTGCGGAGCGGAGACCTCCGGCACATCGAGGAGCGATTCCACATCTACTCCAAGGAAAACGGCGTCGGAAACTCTGTGAAGGAATTTTTAGAGTGATCCGGCGGTCGGATCAAAGTTATGGTCGTTTCGACCGGTGCTCGAGTGGGGCGACGAGACCTCCGGCACATCGAGGAGCGATTCCACATCACTCCAAGGAAAACGGCGTCCGGAAACTCCTGGAAAATTTTAGATTGATCCAACGGTCGGATCAAAAGTTATGGTCGTTTCGACGGTACTCAGTGTGGAGGCGGCGAGACCTCGGCACATCGAGGAGCGATTCCACTCTACTCCAAGGAAAACGGCGTCGGAAACTCCATGAAAATTTTAGAGTGATCCGACGGTCAGATCAAAAGTTATGGTCGTTTCGAACTGGTACTCCGAGTGCAGACGGACGAGACCTCCGGCACATCAAATGGAGCGATTCCACTTCTACTCCCAGCTGACCCCCCCGTCGAAACTCTGTGAAAAATTTGAAATGAATGGCGTTCGGATCAAAAGTTATGGTGTTTGACCCAGTACTGCAGTGCTGGGCGGCGAGACCTCGGCACATGCGAGGAGGTGATTCCACATTTACTCCCAGGAAAACGACGTCCAGTGAAACTCTTGTGAAAATTTCAGAAGGTGATCCAGCGGTCCGATCCAAAACTTATGGTCGTTTTGAACCGGTACTCTAGTCCTGGAGCGACGAGACCTCGGCACATCGAGGAGCGGTTCCACCTACTCCAAGGAAAGCGTGCGTCGGAAACTCTGTGAAAATTTTAGAGTGATCCAACGGTCGGATCCAAACTTATGGTCGTTTCGACGGGTACTCTTAGTGCAGGGCGACGAGACCTCCGACACATCGAGGAGCGGTTCCACTTCTACTCCCAGGAAAACGGCGTCAGAAACTCTGTGAAAATTTTAGAGTGATCCAACGGTCCGATCAAAAGTTATGGTCGTTTCGAACCGGTACTCGGTGCGGAGCGACGAGACCTCGGCACATCGAGGAGCGATTCCACTTCTACTCCAAGGAAAACAGCGTCCGGAAACTCCTGTGAAAATTTTAGAGTGATCCAACGGTCGGATCAAAAGTTATGGTCGTTTCGAACCCGTACTCTGGTCTGAAGCGATGAGACCTCCGGCACATCGGGGCGATTCCACATCTACTCCAAGGAAAACGGCGTCGGAAACTCGTGAAAATTTTAGAGTGATCCAACGGTCGGATCCAAAGTTATGGTCGTTTCGAACCGGTACTCGGAGTGCGGAGCGACGAGACCTCAGCATATCGAGGAGCGATTCACATCTACTCCAAGGAAACGGCGTCAGGAAACTCCTGTGAAAATTTTAGAGTGATCCACGGTCGGATCAAAAGTTATGGTCGTTTGAATCCGGTACTCAGTGCGGAGCGACGAGACCTCCGGCACATCGAGGAGCGATTCCACATCTACTCCAAGGAAAACGGCGTCAGGAAACTCTGTGAAAATTTTAGAGTGATCCAACGGTCGGATCAAAAGTTATGGTCGTTTCGAGCCGGTACCTCGAGTGCGGAGCGACGAGACCTCCGACACATCGAGGAGCGATTCCACTTCTACTCCAAGGAAAACGGCGTCGGAAACTCTGTGAAAATTTTAGAGTGATCCAACGGTCGGATCAAAAGTTATGGTCGTTTCGAGCCGGTACTCCAGTGCGGAGCGACGAGACCTCCGGCACATCGAGGAGGCGATTCCACTTCTACTCCAAGGAAAGCGGCGTCCGGGAAGCTCTTGTGAAAATTTTAGAGTGATCCAACGGTCGGATCAAAAGTTATGGTCGTTTCGACCGGTACTACGAGTGCGGAGCGGCGAGACCTCCGGCACATCGAGGAGCGATTCCACATCTACTCCAAGGAAAACGGCGTCGGAAACTCCTGTGAAAATTTTAGAGTGATCCAACGGTCGGATCAAAAGTTATGGTCGTTTCGAGCCGGTACTACGGGTATGGAGCGACGAGACCTCCGGCACATCGAGGAGCGGTTCCACTCTACTCCAAGGAAAACGGCGTCGGAAACTCTTGTGAAAATTTTAGAGTGATCCAACGGTCGGATCAAAAGTTATGGTCGTTTCGAACCGGTACTCGAGTGCGGAGCGACGAGACCTCCGGCACATCGAGAGCGATTCCACTTCTACTCCAAGGAAAACGGCGTCCAGGAAACTCTGTGAAAATTTTAGAGTGATCCAACGGTCGGATCAAAAGTTATGGTCGTTTCGAGCGGTACTACTCGGTGCGGAGCGGCGAGACCTCCGGCACATCGAGGAGCGATTCCACATCTACTCCAAGGAAAACGGCGTCCGGAAACTCTGTGAAAATTTTAGAGTGATCCAACGGTCGGATCAAAAGTTATGGTCGTTTCGAGCCGGTACTGCAGTGCGGAGCGGCGAGACCTCGGCAGCACATCGGGAGCGATTCACATCTACTCCAAGGAAAAGCGGCGTCGGCTAACTCGTGAAAATTTTAGAGTGATCCAACGGTCGGATCAAAAGTTATGGTCGTTTCGAGCCGGTACTGCGGTGCGGAGCGCGAGACCTCCGGCACATCGAGGAAGCGATTCCACTTCTACTCCAAGGAAAGCGGCGTCGGGAAACTCTGTGAAAATTTTAGAGTGATCCAACGGTCGGATCAAAAGTTATGGTCGTTTCGAGCCGGTACTCTGGTGCGGCGCCGAGACCTCCGGCACATCGGGAGCGATTCCACATCTACTCAAGGAAAATAGGCGTCCGGAAACTCTGTGAAAATTTTAGAGTGATCAACGGTCGGATCAAAAGTTATGGTCGTTTCGAACCGGTACTGCGAGTGCGGAGCGACGAGACCTCCGGCACATCGGGAGCGATTCCACTTCTACTCCAAGGAAAACGGCGTCCGGAAACTCTGTGAAAATTTTAGAGTGATCCAACGGTCGGATCAAAAGTTATGGTCGTTTCGAACCGGTACTGCGAGTGGGCGAGCGAGACCCTCGGCACATCGGGAGGCGATTCCACTTCTACTCCAAGGAAAACGGCGTCGGAAACTCTGTGAAAATTTTAGAGTGATCCAACGGTCGGATCAAAAGTTATGGTCGTTTCGAACCCGGTATTTCGAGTGGGAGCGACGAGACCTCGGCACATCGATGGCGATTCCACTTCTACTCCCAGGAAAACGGCCTCGGAAACTCTGTTAAAATTTTAGAGTGATCCAACGGTCGGATCAAAAGTTATGGTCGTTTTCGAGCCGGTACTCTGGTCGGGAGCGGCCGAGACCTCACGGCACATCGGAGGCGATTCCACTCTACTCCAGCGAGGAAACCAGCGGCCCGGAAACTCTGTGAAAATTTTAGAGTGATCAACGGTCGGATCAAAAGTTATGGTCGTTTCGAACCGGTACTACTGCGAGTGCGGAGCGACGAGACCTCCCGGCACATCGAGGAGCGATTCCACATCTACTCCAAGGAAAACGGCGTCGGAAACTCTGTGAAAATTTTAGAGTGATCCAGCGGTCCGGATCAAAAGTTGTGGTCGTTTCGGCCGGTACTCGGTGCGGAGCGACGAGACCTCCGGCACATCGAGGAGCGATTCCACATCTACTCCAAGGAGAACGACGTCGGAAACTCCGTGAAAATTTTAGAGTGATCCAACGGTCGGATCAAAAGTTATGGTCGTTTCGAACCGGTACTCGGTGCGGAGCGGCGAGACCTCCGGCACATCGAGGAGCGATTCCACATCTACTCCAAGGGAAAACGGCGTCGGAAACTCTGTGAAAATTTCAGAGTGATCCAGCGGTCGGATCCAAAGTTATGGTCGTTTCGAACCGGTACCTCGGTGCGGATGCGGCGAGACCTCCAGGCACATCGAGGAGCGATTCCACATCTACTCCAAGGGAAAACGGCGTCAAGAAACTCCTGTGAAAATTTTAGAGTGATCCAGCGGTCGGATCAAAAGTTATGGTCGTTTGAACCGGTGCTGCAGTGCGGAGCGACGAGACCTCCGGCACATCGAGGAGCGATTCCACTTCTACTCCAAGGAAAACGAGCGTCAAGGAAACTCTGTGAAAATTTTAGAGTGATCCAGCGGTCGGATCAAAAGTTATGGTCGTTTCGAGCCGGTGCTGCGGTGGGGAGCGACGAGACCTCGGCACATCGAGGAGCGATTCCACTTCTACTCCAAGGAAAACGGCGTCAGGAAACTCCTGTGAAAATTTTAGAGTGATCCAACGGTCGGATCAAAAGTTATGGTCGTTTAGAGCGGTACTCTCGGTGCGGAGCGACGAGACCTCGGCACATCGAGAGCGATTCCACATCTACTCCAAGGGAAAACGGCGTCGGAAACTCCTGTGAAAATTTTAGAGTGATCCAGCGGTCGGATCAAAAGTTATGGTCGTTTCGAGGGCCGGTACTCGGTTGGGGCGATGAGACCTCGACACATCGGAAGCGATTCCACTTCTACTCCAAGGAAAACGGCGTCCCGGAAACTCTGTGAAAATTTTAGAGTGATCCAACGGTCGGATCAAAAGTTATGGTCGTTTCGAACCGGTGCTCGAGTGGAGCGACGAGACCTCCGGCACATCGAGGAGCGATTCCACATCTACTCCAAGGAAAACGGCGTCAGGAAACTCCTGTGAAAATTTTAGAGTGATCCCAGCGGTCGGATCAAAAGTTATGGTCGTTTCGAACCGGTACTCGGTGGAGGCGACGGGACCTCCGGCACATCGAGGAGGCGATTCCACTTCTACTCCAAGGAAAACGGCGTCGGAAACTCTGTGAAAATTTTAGAGTGATCCAACGGTCGGATCAAAAGTTATGGTCGTTTCGAGCCGGTACTCGAGTGCGGAGCGACGAGACCTCGGCACATCGAGGAGCGATTCCACATCTACTCCAAGGAAAACGGCGTCAGGAAGCTCTGTGAAAAGTTTAGAGTGATCCAACGGTCGGATCAAAAGTTATGGTCGTTTCGAACCGTTACTCGGTTCGGAGCGACGAGACCTCCGGCACATCGAGGAGCGATTCCACATCTACTCCAAGGAAAGCGGCGTCGGAAACTCTGTGAAAATTTTAGAGTGATCCAACGGTCGGATCAAAAAGTTATGGTCGTTTCGACCGGTGCTGCAGTGCGGAGCGACGAGACCTCCGGCACATCGAGGAGCGATTCCACTTCTACTCCAAGGAAAACGGCGTCGGAAACTCTGTGAAAATTTTAGAGTGATCCAACGGTCGGATCAAAAGTTATGGTCGTTTGAACCGGTACTACAGTATTGGAGGCGGCGAGACCTCGGCACATCGGAGCGCTTCCTCATCTACTCCAGAGGAAAACGGCGTCTGGAAACTCTGTGAAAATTTTAGGAGTGATCCAACGGTCGGATCAAAACTTATGGTCGTTCGACCGGTACTCGAGTGCGGAGGACGAGACCTCGGCACATCGAGGAGCGGTCCCGCATCTGCTCCAAGGAAAACTGGCCTGCGGAAACTCCTGTGAAAATTTTAGAGTGATCCAACGGTCGGATCGAAAGTTATGCTCCTTTCGAGCCGGTATTCAGTGCGGACGACGAGATCTGCGGCACATCGATGAGCGATTCCCATCTACTCCAAGGAAAACGGCGTCGGAAACTCTGTAAAAATTTTAGAGTGATCCGGCGGTCGGATCAAAAGTTATGGTCGTTTCGAGCCGGTACTCTGGATGGGCGACGAGACCTCGGCAAATGGAGGGAGCGATTCCACATCTTCTCCAAGGAAAACGGCGTCGGAAACTCCTGTGAAAATTTTAGAGTGATCCAGCAGTCGGATCAAAAGTTCTGGTCGTTTCGACCCGTGTACTGCGAGTGCGGAGCGACGAGACCTCGGCACATCGAGGAGCGGTTCCACTTCTACTTCAAGAAAAACTGAGCGTCGGAAGGAAACTCTGTTAAAATTTTAGAGTGATCCAACGAGGTTGGATCAAAAGTTATGGTCGTTTGGGCCAGGATCACTACATTACGGACGGCGAGACCTCGGCACATCGAGGAGCGGTTCCACATCCCTACTCCAAGGAAAACGGCGTCCGGAAACGCTGGTGAGACAGTCAGCCAGTGATCTAGCGGTCCCGATCCCAAGAGATCATGGTCGTTTCGAGCCGGTACTACGAGTGCGGAGCGACGAGACCCTCCGGCACATCGAGAAAGCGGTTCCACTTCTACTCCAAGTAAAACGGCGTAGGAAGCTCTGTGAAGAATTTTAGAGTGATCCAGCGGTCGGATCAAAAATTATGAGATTCCTTTCGGACGATTACACACTGCAGTGGAGCGACGAGACCTCAGCGCATCGAGGAGCGATTCACATCTACTCCAAGGAAAACGGCGTCCAGGAAACTCTGTGAAAATTTTAGAGTGATCCAACGGTCGGATCAAAAGTTATGGTCGTTTCGAGCCGTTGCTGTGCGGAGGCGACGAGACCTCCGGCACATCGAGGAGCGATTCCACTTCTACTCCAAGGAAAACGGCGTCGGAAACTCTGTGAAAATTTTAGAGTGATCCAACGGTCCGATCAAAAGTTATGGTCGTTTCGAACCGGTACTCGAGTGCGGAGCGGCGAGACCTCCGGCACATCGAGGAGCGATTCCACGTCTACTCCGAGGAAAACTGGCGTCCAGGAAACTCAGTGAAAATTTTAGAGTGATCAACGGTCGGATCAAAAGTTATGGTCGTTTCGAGCCGGTACTCGAGTGCGGAGCGACGAGACCTCCGGCACATCGGAGGCGATTCCACATCTACTCCAAGGAAAACGGCGTCAGGAAACTCTGTGAAAATTTTAGAGTGATCCAACGGTCGGATCCAAAGTTATGGTCGTTTCGAACCGGTACTCCAGTGCGGAGCGACGAGACCTCGGCACATCGAGGAGCGATTCCACATCTACTCCAAGGAAAACGGCGTCGGAAACTCTGTGAAAATTTTAGAGTGATCCAACGGTCGGATCAAAAGTTATGGTCGTTTCGAGCCGGTACTCGGTCCGGAGCGACGAGACCTCCGGCACATCGGAGCGATTCCACTTCTACTCCAAGGAAACGGCGTCCGGAAACTCTGTGAAAATTTTAGAGTGATCCAACGGTCGGATCAAAAGTTATGGTCGTTTCGAGAACCGGTGCTCGGTGCGGAGCGACGAGACCTCCGGCACATCGAGGAGCGATTCCACATCTACTCCAAGGAAAACGGCGTCGGAAACTCTGTGAAAATTTTAGAGTGATCCAACGGTCGGATCAAAAGTTATGGTCGTTTCGAGCCGGGTACTCAGTGGGCGACGAGACCTCCGGCACATCGGGAGCGGTTCCACTTCTACTCCAAGGAAAACGGCGTCGGAAACTCTGTGAAAATTTTAGAGTGATCCGACGGTCGGATCAAAAGTTATGGTCGTTTGAGCCGTACTCGATGGAGCGGCGAGACCTCGGGCACATCGAGGAGGCGATTCCACATCTACTCCAAGGAAAACGGCGTCGGAAACTCTGTGAAAATTAGAGTGATCCAACGGTCGGATCAAAAGTTATGGTCGTTTCGAGCCGTACTCGGAGTGCAGGCGACGAGACCTCCGGCACATCGGAGCGATTCCACATCTACTCCGAGGAAAACGGCGTCGGAAACTCTGTGAAAATTTTAGAGTGATCCAACGGTCGGATCAAAAGTTATGGTCGTTTCGAACCGGTACTCGAGTGCGGGCGACGAGACCTCGGCACATCGAGGGCGATTCCACTTCTACTCCGAGGAAAACGGCGTCGGGAAGCTCTGTGAAAATTTTAGAGTGATCCAACGGTCGGATCAAAAGTTATGGTCGTTTTCGAACCGGTACTCGGTGGAGCGACGAGACCTCCGGCACATCGAGGGGCGGTTCCACATCTACTCCAAGGAAAACAGTGTCAGGAAACTCTGTGAAAATTTTAGGGTGATCCAACGGTCGGATCAAAAGTTATGGTCGTTTCGAGCCGGTACTCAGAGTGCGGAGCGACGAGACCTCCGGCACATCGAGGAGCGATTCCACATCTACTCCAAGGAAAGCTTGGCGTCCGGAAACTTCTGTGAAAATTTTAGAGTGATCCAACGGTCGGATCAAAAGTTATGGTCGTTTCGGACCGGTACTCGAGGTGGAGGCGACGAGACCTCCGGCACATAGGGCGATTCCACTTCTACTCCAAGGAAAACGGTGTCAGGAAACTCCTGTGAAAATTTTAGAGTGATCCAACGGTCGGATCAAAAGTTATGGTCGTTTCGAACCGGTACTCGGGTCAGGAGCGACGAGACATCCGGCACATCGAGGAGCGGTTCCACATCTACTCCAAGGAAAACGCGTCCGGAAACTCTGTGAAAATTTTAGAGTGATCCAACGGTCGGATCCAAAGTTATGGTCGTTTCGAACCGGTACTCGAGTGCGGAGCGGCGAGACCTCGGCACATCGAGGGGCGATTCCACATCTACTCCAAGGAAAACGGCGTCAGGAAACTCTGTGAAAATTTTAGAGTGATCCAACAGTCGGATCCAAAGTTATGGTCGTTTCGAGCAGGTACTCGGAGTGGGAGCGACGAGACCTCCGGCACATCGAGGAGCGATTCCACATCTACTCCAAGGAAAACGGCGTCAGGAAACTCTGTGAAAATTTTAGAGTGATCCAACGGTCGGATCAAAAGTTATGGTCGTTTCGAGCCGAGTTCTCAGTGGAGGCGCGAGACCTCGGCACATCGAGGGCGATTCCACTTCTACTCCAAGGGAAACGGCGTCAGGAAGCTCCGTGAAAATTTTAGAGTGATCCAACGGTGGGATCAAAAGTTATGGTCGTTTCGAAGCCGTGCTACGGCAGTGTGGAGCGACGAGACCTCGGCACATCGGGGAGCGATTCCACATCTAGTCCAAGGAAAACGGCGTCGGAAACTCCGTGAAAATTTTAGAGTGATCCAACGGTCGGATCAAAAGTTATGGTCGTTTCGAACCGGTACTACGGTTTCCGGAGCGACGAGACCTCGGCACATCGAGGAGCGATTCCGCTTCTACTCCAAGGAAAACAGCGTCAAGGAAACTCTGTGAAAATTTTAGAGTGATCAGCGGTCGGATCAAAAGTTATGGTCGTTTCGAGCAGGTACTCAGTGAGGAGCGACGAGACCTCGGCACATCGGAGGAGCGATTCCACTTCTACTCCAAGGAAAACGGCGTCAGGAAACTTTGTGAAAATTTTAGAGTGATCCAACGGTCGGATCAAAAGTTATGGTCGTTTCGAGCCGGTACTCGGGTCTGGAGCGGCGAGACCTCGGCACATCGGGAGCGATTCCACTTCTACTCCAAGGAAAACTTGGCGTCGGAAACTCTTGTGAAAATTTTAGAGTGATCCAACGGTCGGATCAAAAGTTATGGTCGTTTCGACCCGTGCTCGGTAGTGCGGAGCGACGAGATCTCGGCACATCGGGGCGATTCCACATCTACTCCAAGGAAAACGGCGTCAGGAAACTCTGTGAAAATTTTAGAGTGATCCAACGGTCGGATCAAAAGTTATGGTCGTTTTGAGCCGGTACTGCGGTGAGGAGCGACGAGACCTCGGCACATCGAGGCGATTCCACTTCTACTCCAAGGAAAACGGCGTCGGAAACTCTGTGAAAATTTTAGAGTGATCCAGCGGTCGGATCAAAAGTTATGGTCGTTTCGACCGGTACTGCAGTGCGGAGCGACGAGACCTCGGCACATCGAGGAGCGATTCCACATCTACTCCAAGGAAAACGGCGTCAGGAAACTCTGTGAAAATTTTAGAGTGATCCAACGGTCGGATCCAAAAGTTATGGTCGTTTCGACCCGGTGCTCGGTGGAGCGACGAGACCTCGGCACATCGAGGAGCGATTCCACATCTACTCCAAGGAAAGCGGCCTCCAGGAAGCTCAGCGAAAATTTTAGAGTGATCCAACGGTCGGATCAAAAGTTATGGTCGTTTCGAACCGGTACTCAGTGCGGAGCGGCGAGACCTCCGGCACATCGAGGAGCGATTCCACATCTACTCCAAGGAAAACGGCGTCAGGAAACTCTGTGAAAATTTTAGAGTGATCCAACGGTCGGATCAAAAGTTATGGTCGTTTCGAACCGGTACTGCAGTGCGGGCGACGAGACCTCCGGCACATCGAGGAGGCGATTCCACATCTACTCCAAGAGAAAACGGCGTCGACTCACACGTGAAAATTTTAGAGTGATCCAACGGTCGGATCAAAAAGTTATGAGTCGTTTCGAGCGGTACTACGAGTGTGGAGCGACGAGACCTCCGACATCGGGAGCGATTCCACTTCACTCCCAAGGAAAACGTCGCGGAAGCACACGTGAAAATTTTAGAGTGATCCAACGGTCGGATCCAAAGAAGTTATGGTCGTTTCGAGCAGAATTTTCAGATTGCGGAGCGACGAGACCTCCGGCACATCGGGAGCGATTCCACTTCTACTCCAAGAACGGCGTCGGGAAAGCTGCCGTGAAAATTTTAGAGTGATCCAACGGTCGGATCAAAAGTTATGGTCGTTTCGGCCGGTACTCGTGTACGGAGCGACGAGACCTCCGGCACATCGAGGAGCGATTCCACTCTACTCCAAGGAAAACGGCGTCGGAAACTCCTGTGAAAATTTTAGAGTGATCCAACGGTCGGATCCAAAAGTTATGGTCGTTTCGAGCCGGTACTCGAGTGCGGAGCGACGAGACCTCCGGCACATCGAGGAGCGATTCCACTTCTACTCCAAGGAAAGCGGCGTCGGAAACTCTGTGAAAATTTTAGAGTGATCCAACGGTCGGATCAAAAGTTATGGTCGTTTCGAGCCGGTACTCGAGTGCGGAGCGACGAGACCTCCGGCACATCGAGGAGCGATTCCACATCTACTCCAAGGAAAACGGCGTCGGAAACTCCCTGTGAAAATTTTAGAGTGATCCAGCGGTCGGATCAAAAGTTATGGTCGTTTCGACCGGTACTCAGTGCGGAGCGGCGAGACCTCCGGCACATCGAGGAGCGATTCCACTTCTACTCCAAGGAAAACGGCGTCGGAAACTCTGTGAAAATTTTAGAGTGATCCAACGGTCGGATCAAAAGTTATGGTCGTTTCGAGCCGGTACTCGGTGCGGAGCGGCGAGACCTCCGGCACATCGAGGGAGCGATTCCACTTCTACTCCAAGGAAAACGGCGTCAGGAAACTCTGTGAAAATTTTAGAGTGATCCAACGGTCGGATCAAAAGTTATGGTCGTTTCGAGCCGGTACTCTCGGTGCGGAGCGACGAGACCTCCGGCACATCGAGGAGCGATTCCACTTCTACTCCAAGGAAAACGGCGTCGGAAACTCCTGTGAAAATTTTAGAGTGATCCAACGGTCGGATCAAAAGTTATGGTCGTTTGGACCGGTACTGCGGTGCAGGCGACGAGACCTCCGGCACATCGAGGAGCGATTCCACATCTACTCCAAGGAAAACGGCGTCGGAAGCTCTGTGAAAATTTTAGAGTGATCCAACGGTCGGATCAAAAGTTATGGTCGTTTCGAACCGGTACTGCGAGTGCGGAGCGACGAGACCTCGGCACATCGAGGAGCGATTCCACTTCTACTCCAAGGAAAACGGCGTCGGAAACTCCTGTGAAAATTTTAGAGTGATCCAACGGTCGGATCAAAAGTTATGGTCGTTTCGAGCCGGTACTCGGTGCGGAGCGACGAGACCTCCGGCACATCGAGGGCGATTCCACATCTACTCCAAGGAAAACGGCGTCAGGAAACTCCTGTGAAAATTTTAGAGTGATCCAACGGTCGGATCAAAAGTTATGGTCGTTTCGACCGGTACTCGGTGCGGGCGACGAGACCTCCGGCACATCGAGGAGCGATTCCACATCTACTCCAAGGAAAACGGCGTCCGGAAACTCCTGTGAAAATTTTAGAGTGATCCAACGGTCCGATCAAAAGTTATGGTCGTTTCGAACCGGTACTCGGTGCGGAGCGACGAGACCTCCGGCACATCGAGGAGGCGATTCCACATCTACTCCAAGGAAAACGGCGTCGGAAACTGGCCCGTGAAAATTTTTAGAAGTGAATCCAACGGTCGGATCAAAAATTGTTATGGTCGTTTCGAGCCGGTACTCGAGTATGGGCGACGAGACCTCGAAGCACATCGAAGGCGGTTCCACTTCTACTCCCAAGAAAACGGCGTCAGGAAACTCTGTGAAAATTTTAAGAGTGATCCAGCGGTCGGATCAAAAGTTATGGTCGTTTGCGAACGGTACTCTGGTGTGCAGGGCGACGAGACCTCGGCACATCGAAGGCGATTCCATACTACTCAAGGAAAACGGCGTCGGAAACTCTGTGAAAATTTTAGAGTGATCCAACGGTCGGATCAAAAGTTATGGTCGTTTCGAGCCGGTACTCGGTTCTGGAGCGAGCCCGAGACCTCCGGCCATCGAGGAGCGATTCCACTTCTACTCAAGGAAAACGGCGTCGGAAACTCTGTGAAAATTTTAGAGTGATCCAACGGTCGGATCCAAAGTTATGGTCGTTTGAAGCGGTACTCGGAGTGCGGGCGACGAGACCTCCGGCACATCGGGAGCGATTCCACTTCTACTCCAAGGAAAACGGCGTCCGGAAACTCTGTGAAAATTTTAGAGTGATCCAGCGGTCGGATCAAAAGTTATGGTCGTTTCGAGCCGGTACTCAGTGCCGGAGCGCGAAGACCTCCGGCACATCGAGGAGGCGATTCCACTTCTACTCCAGGAAAGCGGCGTCAGGAAACTCACATGTGAAAATTTTAGAGTGATCCAACGGTCGGATCAAAAGTTATGGTGGTTTTCGAGCCAGGTACTGCGGTGCAGGCGACGAGACCTCCGGCACATCGAGGGAGGCGATTCCACTTCTACTCCAAGGAAAACGGCGTCAGGAAACTCTTTGAAAATTTTAGAGTGATCCAACGGTCGGATCAAAAGTTATGGTCGTTTCGAGCCGGTACTCTTGTCACGGAGCGACGAGACCTCCGAGCACATCGAGGAGCGATTCCACATCTACTCCAAGGGGAAACGGCGGTCGGAAACCCTCTGTGAAAATTTTAGAGTGATCCAACGGTCGGATCAAAAGTTATGAGTGCGTTTCGGGCCGGTACTTTCAGATGCAGAGCGGCGAGACCTCCGGCACATCGAGGCGATTCCACTTCTACTCAGGAAAACGGCGTCAGGAAGCTCTGTGAAAATTTTAGAGTGATCCAACGGTCGGATCAAAAAGTTATGGTCGTTTCGAGCCGATTTTCTGATGCAGGCGACGAGACCTCCGGCACATCGAGGGCGATTCCACTTCTACTCCAAGGAACATGGCGTCGTAGGAAACTCTGTGAAAATTTTAGAGTGATCCAGCGGTCGGATCAAAAGTTATGGTCGTTTCCGAGCCCGGTACTCTAGTGCGGAGCGACGAGACCTCGGACTCATCGAGGAGCGATTCCACATCTACTCCAGGAAAACGGCGTCGGGAAACTCTGTGAAAATTTTAGAGTGATCCAACGGATCGGATCAAAAGTTATGGTCGTTTCGACCCGGTACTCCGGTGCGGGCGCGAGACCTCCGGCACATCGAGGAGCGATTCCACATCTACTCCAAGGAAAACGGCGTCAGGAAACTCCTGTGAAAATTTTAGAGTGATCAGCGGTCGGATCAAAAGTTTATGATCGTTTCGAGCCGTGCTCTCGGTGCGGAGCGACGAGACCTCCGGCACATCGGAGCGATTCCACTTCTACTCAAAGAGCTTGACGTCCGGAAACTCTGTGAAAATTTTAGAGTGATCCAACGGTCGGATCAAAAGTTGCAGTCGTTTCGAGCCCAGGTACTGCGAGTGCGGAGCGGCGAGACCTCCGGCACATCGGGAGGCGATTCCACATCTACTCCAAGGAAAAGCGGCGTCCGGACTAGCTGTGAAAATTTTTAAGTGATCCAGCGGTCGGATCCAAAGTTATGGTCGTTTCGAGCCGGTACTGCAGTGCGGAGGCGGCGAGACCTCCGGCACATCGAGGCGATTCCACTTCTACTCCAAGGAAAACGGCGTCGGAAACTCTGTGAAAATTTTAGAGTGATCCAACGGTCGGATCAAAAGTTATGGTCGTTTTCGAGCCGGTACTGCGGTGCCGGGAGCGACGAGACCTCCCGGCATCGAGGGCGATTCCACATCTACTCCAAGGAAAACGGCCTCCAGGAAACTCTGTGAAAATTTTAGAGTGATCAACGGTCGGATCAAAAGTTATGGTCGTTTCGAGCTTCGGTACTGCAGTGGAGCGACGAGACCTCCGGCACATCGAGGGCGATTCCACATCTACTCCAAGGAAAACGGCGTCGGAAACTCCTGTGAAAATTTTAGAGTGATCCAACGGTCGGATCAAAAGTTATGGTCGTTTCGAACCGGTACCTGACGGTACGGAGCGACGAGACCTCGGCACATCGAGGAGCGATTCCACTTCTACTCCAAGGAAAACGGCGTCGGAAACTCCTGTGAAAATTTTAGAGTGATCCAACGGTCGGATCAAAAGTTATGGTCGTTTCGACCGGTACTACTGGTGTGGAGCGACGAGACCTCGGCACATCGAGGAGCGATTCCACATCTACTCCAAGGAAAACGGCCTCAGGAAACTCTGTGAAAATTTTAGAGTGATCCAACGGTCGGATCAAAAGTTATGGTCGTTTCGAACAGGTACTCTGGTCTGGAGCGAAGAGACCTGCGGCACATCGAGGAGCGATTCCACATCTACTCCAAGGAAAACGGCGTCAGGAAACTCCTGTGAAAATTTTAGAGTGATCCAACGGTCGGATCAAAAGTTATGGTCGTTTCGAGCCGGTACTCCGAGTGCGGAGCGACGAGACCTCCGGCACATCGAGGAGCGATTCCACTTCTACTCCAAGGAAAACGGCGTCCAGGAAACTCTGTGAAAATTTTAGAGTGATCCAACGGTCGGATCAAAAGTTATGGTCGTTTCGAACCGGTACTGCGAGTGGGGAGCGACGAGACCTCCGGCACATCGAGGGCGATTCCACTTCTACTCCAAGGAAAACGGCGTCCGGAAACTCTGTGAAAATTTTAGAGTGATCCAACGGTCGGATCAAAAGTTATGGTCGTTTCGAACCGGTACTCAGTGCGGGCGACGAGACCTCGGCACATCGAGGAGCGATTCCACATCTACTCCAAGGAAAACGGCGTCGGAAACTCTGTGAAAATTTTAGAGTGATCCAACGGTCGGATCAAAAGTTATGGTCGTTTCGAGCCGGTACTCGGTGCGGAGCGGCGAGACCTCCGGCACATCGAGGAGCGATTCCACATCTACTCCAAGGAAAACGGCGTCGGAAACTCCTGTGAAAATTTTAGAGTGATCCAACGGTCGGATCAAAAGTTATGGTCGTTTCGAACCGGTACTCTGGAGCGACGAGACCTCCGGCACATCGAGGAGCGATTCCACATCTACTCCAAGGAAAACGGCGTCCCGGAAACTCTGTGAAAATTTTAGAGTGATCCAACGGTCGGATCAAAAGTTATGGTCGTTTCGAGCCGGTACTCGAGTGCGGAGCGGCGAGACCTCGGCACATCGAGGAGCGATTCCACATCTACTCCAAGGAAAACGGCGTCAGGAAACTCCTGTGAAAATTTTAGAGTGATCCAACGGTCGGATCAAAAGTTATGGTCGTTTCGAGCCGGTACTCGGTGCGGAGCGACGAGACCTCCGGCACATCGGGAGCGATTCCACATCTACTCCAAGGAAAACGGCGTCCGGGAAACTCTGTGAAAATTTTAGAGTGATCCAACGGTCGGATCAAAAGTTATGGTCGTTTCGAACCGGTACTCGGTGCGGAGCGACGAGACCTCCGGCACATCGAGGAGCGATTCCACATCTACTCCAAGGAAAACGGCGTCCGGAAACTCTGTGAAAATTTTAGAGTGATCCAACGGTCGGATCAAAAGTTATGGTCGTTTCGAACCGGTACTGCAGTGCGGAGCGACGAGACCTCGGCACATCGAGGAGCGATTCCACTTCTACTCCAAGGAAAACGGCGTCGGAAACTCTGTGAAAATTTTAGAGTGATCCAACGGTCGGATCAAAAGTTATGGTCGTTTCGACCGGTGCTACGAGTGCAGAGCGGCGAGACCTCCGGCACGTAGGGGCGATTCCACATCACTCCCAAGGAAAACGGCGTCGAGGCTCTTGTGAAAATTTTAGAGTGATCCCAACGGTCGGATCAAAAGTTATGGTCGTTTGACAGGTACTACGGTATGGGCGACGAGACCTCCGGCACATCGAGGAAGGCGGTTCCACTTCTACTCCAAGAAAACGGCGTCCAGGAAACTCTGTGAAAATTTTAAGTGATCCAACGGTCGGATCAAAAGTTATGGTCGTTTCGAGCCGGTACTGCAGTATGGAGGCGACGAGACCTCCGGCACATCGGGAGCGATTCCACTTCTACTCCCAAGGAAAACGGCGTCGGAAACGCTGTGAAAATTTTAGAGTGATCCAACGGTCGGATCAAAAGTTATGGTCGTTTCGACCGGTACTCTTGTGTGGAGCGACGAGACCTCCGGCACATCGAGGAGCGATTCCACTTCTACTCCAAGGAAAACGGCGTCGGAAGCTGGTGTGAAATTTTAGAGTGATCCAACGGTCGGATCAAAAGTTATGGTCGTTTTCGACCGGTACTCTGTTCGGGGCGACGAGACCTCCGGCACTCGAGGAAGCGATTCCACATCTACTCGAGAGAAAACGGCGTCCGGAAAGCTCTGTGAAAATTTTAGAGTGATCTAACGGTCGGATCAAAAGTTATGGTCGTTTCGAGCCAGTGCTACCAGTGCGGGCGGCTGAGACCTCCGGCACATCGACGGCGATTCCACGTCTACTCCAAGGAAAACGCGTGAGGAAACTCTGTGAAAATTTTAGAGTGATCCAACGGTCGGATCAAAAGTTATGGTCGTTTAGGCCGGTACTCGGTGCGGAGCGACGAGACCTCGGCACATCGAGGAGCGATTCCACATCTACCCAAGGAAAACGGCGTCGGAAACTCTGTGAAAATTTTAGAGTGATCCAACGGTCGGATCGAAAGTTATGGTCGTTTCGACCGGTACTCGGAGTGCGGAGCGACGGGACCTCCGGCACGTCGAGGAGCGATTCCACATCTACTCCAAGGAAAAGCAGCGTCGGGAAACTCTGTGAAAATTTTAGAGTGATCCAACGGTCGGATCAAAAGTTATGGTCGATTTCGAGCCGGTACTCCAAGTGGAGCGACGAGACCTCGGCACATCGAGGAGCGATTCCACATCTACTCCAAGGAAAACGGCGTCAGGAAACTCTGTGAAAATTTTAGAGTGATCCAACGGTCGGATCAAAAGTTATGGTCGTTTCGAACCGGTACTCGGTGCGGAGCGACGAGACCTCCGGCACGTCGAGGAGCGATTCCACATCTACTCCAAGGAAAACGGCGTCCGGAAACTCCTGTGAAAATTTTAGAGTGATCCAGCGGTCGGATCAAAAGTTATGGTCGTTTCGAGAGCCGGTACTCTGTGCGGGCGGCGAGACCTCGGCACATGGAGGAGCGATTCCACATCTACTCCAAGGAAAACGGCGTCGGAAACTCCTGTGAAAATTTTAGAGTGATCCAACGGTCGGATCAAAAGTTATGGTCGTTTCGAACCGGTACTGCGGTGCGGAGCGGCGAGACCTCGGCACATCGAGGAGCGATTCCACTTCTACTCCAAGGAAAAGCAGCGTCAGAAACTCTGTGAAAATTTTAGAGTGATCAACGGTCGGATCAAAAGTTATGGCCCTTTCGAGCCGTGCTCTGAGTGCGGACGAGACCTCAGACACGTCGGAGCGATTCCACTTCTACTCCAAGGAAAACGGCGTCAGGAAACTCTGTGAAAATTTTAGAGTGATCCAACGGTGGGATTCAAAAGTTATGGTCGTTTCGAGCAGGTGCTCGAGTGGAGGCGGCGAGACCTCCGGCACATCGAGGAGCGATTCCACTTCTACTCCAAGGCAAACGGCGTCGGAAACTCTGTGAAAATTTTAGAGTGATCCAACGGTCGGATCAAAAGTTATGGCCCTTTCGAGCCGGTACTGCGAGTGCAGGAGGCGACGAGACCTCCGGCACATCGAGGAAGCGATTCCACCACTCCAAGGAAAACAGCGTCAGGAAGCTTTGTGAAAATTTTAGAGTGATCCAACGGTCGGATCAAAAGTTATGGTCGTTTCGAGCAGAATTTTCTCAGTCGAGGCGACGGACCTCGGCACATCGGGGGCGATTCCACATCTACTCCAAGGAAAACGGCGTCAGGAAACTCTGTGAAAATTTTAGAGTGATCCACGGTCGGATCAAAAGTTATGGTCGTTTCGAACCGGTACTTTCAGATGCGGAGCGACGAGACCTCGGCACATCGAGGAGGCGATTCCACTTCTACTCCAAGGAAAACGGCGTCGGAAACTCTGTGAAAATTTTAGAGTGATCCAACGGTCGGATCAAAGATTATGGTCGTTTCGAGCCGGTACTCTGATGCAGGGCGACGAGACCTCCGGCACATCGAGGAGCGATTCCACTTCTACTCCAAGGAAAACGGCGTCAGGAAAGCTCCTGTGAAAATTTTAGAGTGATCCAGCGGTCGGATCAAAAGTTATGGTCGTTTCGAACCGGTACTCAGTCGGAGCGCGAGACCTCCGGCACATCGAGGAGCGATTCCACTTCTACTCCAAGGAAAACGGCGTCCGGAAACTCTGTGAAAATTTTAGAGTGATCCAACGGTCGGATCAAAAGTTATGGTCGTTTTGACCAGGTACTCGGAGTGCAGGCAGCGCGAGACCTCTCGGCACATCGAGGAGGCGATTCCACTTCTACTCCAAGGAAAACGGCGTCCGGAAACTCCTGTGAAAATTTTAGAGTGATCCAACGGTCGGATCAAAAGTTATGGTCGTTTCGAACCGGTACTGCAGGTGGAGCGACGAGACCTCCGGCACATCGAGGGCGATTCCACTTCTACTCAAGGAAACGGCGTCGGAAACTCCTGTGAAAATTTTAGAGTGATCCAGCGGTCGGATCAAAAGTTATGGTCGTTTTGAGACAGGTACTGAGTGCGGAGCGACGAGACCTCGGCACATCGAGGAGGCGATTCCACTTCTACTCCAAGGAAAACGGCGTCCGGAAACTCTGTGAAAATTTTAGAGTGATCCAACGGTCGGATCAAAAGTTATGGCCCTTTCGAACCGGTACTCGGTGCGGGCGACGAGACCTCGGGACATCGGGGCGATTCCACTTCTACTCCAAGGAAAACGGCGTCGGAAACTCTGTGAAAATTTTAGAGTGATCCAACGGTCGGATCAAAAGTTATGGCCCTTTCGAGCCGGTACTGCGGTCGGGAGGCGACGAGACCTCGGGACATCGAGGAGCGATTCCACATCTACTCCAAGGAAAACGGCGTCAGGAAACTCCTGTGAAAATTTTAGAGTGATCCAACGGTCGGATCAAAAGTTATGGCCCTTTCGAGCCGGTACTCGGTCGGGAGGCGACGAGACCTCGGGACATGGAGAGATTCCACTTCTACTCCAAGGAAAACGGCGTCAGGAAACTCTGTGAAAATTTTAGAGTGATCAACGGTCGGATCAAAAGTTATGGCCCTTTCGAGCCCGGTACTCGGTGCGGAGGCGACGAGACCTCCGGGACACGGAGCGATTCCACTTTCTCCAAGGAAAGACGGCGTCGGAAACTCCTGTGAAAATTTTAGAGTGATCCAACGGTCGGATCAAAAGTTATGGCTCTTTCGGCAGGTACTAGTGCGGGAGGCGCGAGACCTCGGGACACGGAGGGCGATTCCACTTCTACTCCAAGGAAAACGGCGTCAGGAAACTCTGTGAAAATTTTAGAGTGATCCAACGGTCGGATCAAAAGTTATGGCCCTTTCGGCCGGTACTCGGGTGCGGGCGGCGAGACCTCCGGGACGGAGGAGCGATTCCACTTCTACTCCAAGGAAAACGGCGTCAGGGAAACTCTGTGAAAATTTTAGAGTGATCCAACGGTCGGATCAAAAGTTATGGCCCTTTGAGCCGGTTCTCTGATGCGGAGCGGCGAGACCTCGGGACCCGGAGGGGAGATTCCATTTCTACTCCAAGGAAAACGGCGTCGGAAACTCTGTGAAAATTTTAGAGTGATCCAACGGTCGGATCAAAAGTTATGGCCGCTTTGAAGCCGGTACTCGGGTGCGGAGGGCGAGACCTTCGGGACTCGAGGAGAGATTCCACTTCTACTCCAAGGAAAACAGGTCAGGAAACTCTGTGAAAATTTTAGAGTGATCCAACGGTCGGATCAAAAGTTATGGCCCTTTCGGGCGGTGCTCACCGGTGCAGGCGGCGAGACCTCCAGGGACATCGAGGAGCGATTCCACTTCTACTCCAAGGAAAACGGCGTCCAGGAAACTCTGTGAAAATTTTAGAGTGATCCAGCGGTCGGATCAAAAGTTATGGCCCTTTGGGGCAGGTACTCGCGGTCGGGGCGACGAGACCTCAGGGACATGGAGGAGCGATTCCACTTCTACTCCAAGGAAAACGGCGTCGGAAACTCTGTGAAAATTTTAGAGTGATCAGCGGTCGGATCAAAAGTTATGGTCGTTTCAGGTACTCTGTGCGGGACGACGAGACCTCGGGACATCGGGAGCGATTCCGCTTCTACTCCAAGGAAAACGTCGGAAACTCTGTGAAAATTTTCTTTAGTGATCCAACGGTCGGATCAAAAGTTATGGTCGCCACGATCGGGGGCGCGACTTCCACATCGGAGAGATCCCGCCCACTCCAAGGAAAACGGCGTCTCCTCGTGAAAATTTTAGAGTGATCAACGGTCGGATCAAAAGTTATGGCCCTTTCGAACCCCGGTACTCCGGTTGGAGGCGGCGAGACCTCGGGACATCGGAGCGATTCCACATCTACTCCAAGGAAAACGGCGTCCAGGAAACTCTG